>JAQLOL010045508.1:0-16217 GCA_029783665.1 Naso thynnoides
GGTTAGAGATGTTCTGATATCACTTTTTCCTTTCCTATCTGATCCCATACTTGCGCAGATACTGAGTACTGATTAGTTACAACAATTCCTTTAAAACTTCAGGTGTAATTATAATTTAGTAAGATTAAAGGATTTAAACAAACACTATAAAACAGTAGTGTAACCGCAACTTAAAAGCTAAAATCTAGGAAAATCTAAATCCTTATACACCAGCTTTTTACGGGTGGGCCTTCCTGGTGTAAAATCTTGCTAAATGTAGACATTTTGCTAGCTCTGTAAACTCTCTTCATTCTTCTTTGTTGCTCTTAAAAATAGTAAATGACAATGGCAGCACAATGTCCTGTGTGCTGCTTTGGAGCAGCAAAGAAGCCATTTAGCGGCTAATAAATCACATTGTATTGGACAGGTGCACAGACTGGCATACTCACCGATACCAGCATTTTCGGCAGTGTAGGAGGCATTTTCAGATACTTGTAATGGTATCAGAACAACTCTACTTCGGCCAAGACGCTTACACTGGTACCGATGAAGAAACCTGGAGGAAGGAGATCGGAAGGAGCGACCTGCTCAGTCTGAACATGAGTGATGGTTTGTTTTTATACTTCTGTGCTTATCAAGGCCATTTGAACAATTTTCACTGGACTTTGTGTATATGTATACCAGTAAAGTACCTTTACCTTTACCTTTAAAACACCATGTTTGAGTATAGGGTGATTCATGACTGTTCTTGCTACTAGAACAGGCCAAAGATGGATGACCAATTTTGTGACTAGTATCATCAAATCAGCAGCCATATATCTTGGACACTCAGGTGAAGAGAAGCAGAGCTGTCAACTAGTCACCACGCAGAGGTGACTTGGAGTAGACGGCTTGGGAGACTGCCGGACAGACCTGATATGCTGACGTGTTATAAGGGTAAACTGAATGTCTCCCAAAGACCGCTGTCCACATAGACTTTGACTCCTACCTTCGAGGGAATTTCTTATGCATCGTGGGGGAGGTTGGGGACATGTGGGACAAAGCCTCTATTGTTGAGGCAGCTGCTCTGAGTTGTGGTCAGAGGGTCACTGGTGCATTTTGTGGAAGCAACCTGAGGTGGGCAGTCAAGTTAAACAAGCAGGTCCTGACTCGGTTGCCCAGACCTCCTCCGGAGCAGTGAACAGGTACAGGTAAGCCAGAATGGCTCTGGCTTTAGCAGTTTCTGAGATAAAAACTGTGTTGTGGGTTTAGGTCAGGGAGGCTTTGCAGAAAGATTTTGGGTCAAGAAAACCCTGATGTTCATTAGATTACACAGGAAGGGAAAACAAGGCCGAAGCTGCAACCTCCAGGGCTGAAAAACACAGCCAATACAAAGTGCCAAAAAATGCAGCTTTTTCTAATGGCCATTTGAGGCTGGCTAAAAAGGCAGTCCCTGTATGGAAATGCTAAACTTTAAAGCCTAGCCTAGCCTAGATATGTTTACAGCTTTACAATAAATAAATAAATAAATAAAAAAATTCTAATTAACAGTTCATGACAACTGTGCTGAGGTAATTCTTTCTTAAAACTCAGTCATTCAAATTATAGTGAGGCTTAAAGTTATCCATATTTACAAGTCATATAAGTGTCATGTAAGTCATATAAATGGTTAATCAGCACCTCTTCACAATAGGCTGCATTGCATATTTAGAAATGTTCCCTAACCTTACGTTCCTCTTTCTTTCACACCTCTGCTCAGACTTTGTGGACGGTCCCTAACTGGCCCCGTGAGATCTGAGACGTTCACGGAGCCGCTCAGGCTGACTGTTGTTGAACTGTCTGCCGGGGAGGGAAAAGTCGGTGAAGATGCACTGAAGCTGCGAAAACTGCCAAGACCCTGGACTCCATTTCTCTGTAGCGACACGCAACTGTGCTTTTGACCGAGTATGAGCACCGGGCCGACGAAACGGTAAGGTTTACGGGATGTTTAGGAAAGATACGAGTTATAGTGAGCAGCTGAGTGGTTTCGGTGTTTGCGTGGCAGCTGTCTGTGCTGGAAGAGTCTGTTAATGTTAGAGAAAACACAAGCAGACATAAACATTTTTAGAGATCGCTTCTAAAACTATAAGACAACACCACATTTCAAAGGCAAAACTATTACAGTATTGGGAATGTTGTGTTGCAGCTCCTATGTGCGTTAGAGAAATGTACGAACCTCATTTGCACAGCTGTCATTGCTGCTTAAGCCTGTAAGTTACAAGCAATTGCAAATGATACCGAGTTTATCACGTTGTGTAACCTAAACAAGAGTCTTTTTCCATTTCTAGGTCCAACGAATTCTTCAGGGATGATTAACCTCTAACCAAAGACGGATTTTCAGTCCCCACTTTGAAGCCAAATACATTAGATGTATCTTATCCATTCATTGGTGTTCATCATACCATGAGTACACTCCAGCAGCTGGGGACAATGTCTTTTTTGATAAAAAAGAAGAAGTTCAAGTTTCAGGTGCATTTCACATTGGAGGAGCTCACAGCAGTGCCTTTTGTCAATGGAGTGCTTTTCTGCAAGATCCGGCTGATTGATGGGGGGGACTTTGCCATCTTGTCATCCAGGTATTTCGAACAATGTGTTACTTCCTTATTTGAACCCACTAAGACCTCTCTTGCATGCCCTCGTCCCTTGTGGTTACTCTGCTTCCAGTCAAAAACTCACTGACTTTGCCTCCACATGTTAATTTCCTTCTCTTTCATTTTGATTGTTGACACTTATATTCTACAAATAGAGCGGATTAGGAAAGAACACCCTACAAAGGTGTGTGCAAGGATTGACGTCTGTTTGTTGGTACTTTTCCACCTCAGATAAGGGAGAGAAACTAGTATGAAAATGCAAGTCTTGCAGTTCAACCTTTAGTACACTAAATGTTTTTTCACCCTTATGTCCTCTGGGAAAGTCGCCGTCATGATGTTTCTCAGCTCCACCCTGACGCCCATTTACACTGGAAACTGCCCAACATCAAAGGGAAATCATGTGGATGTCCAATCAGTGTTGGTGGTAATTGTAGTCAACTGAAGCAATAAATTCCTCAGTTTGTGCGTTATTGACAGAGAAAGCTGAGTTTTATGAATTGTCCTGCCTTTACAGTTGCTCTACCAGGATGCATCGCATCACAAAAAAAAAAAAAAACAGCACTTGCCAGGTTTCAAATGTTGTTATCAGTTGCATCAGAACTTTTCTTTTATTTAAAGTCCTCGTGAAATGAAAACTGATTTTTATTTTCTTTTAATCAAATGCGTGGCTCTTATCTTTGCCTATATGACAATATATGGCCTCAACAATGATCGAAAAGTAGTTTTGCAGTTTTGATTAATTTTATTTTACAGTTTAGCATTTTCTGGAAAACAGTTTAAAAGTGCTGATGACTTATCATGCACTCTGGGGCGTATTTTAATTTTGCGTCTAATAAAATTCATTCTCTAATACCCCCCGTCATATAAATGCTGTCAGTTATCAACCATCGCGCATGACCACACATCACGGGGATAAGCCGTCTCTCTCTCTCTCTCTCTCTCTCTCTCTCTCTCTCTCTGCCGGCTCAGCAGCACTGTCGGCTATAGAGAGCGGCTTGAACGTGTGCGTCCTCACTCCAAAATCTAGTGACTCTTCTTCCGCCCTTTCATCCCTGTCAGAGTCACTAAAATCGTCTGGATTTGGCGATGGTTGTGGCGAGAAGTTCTCCACAGCAGAGAGAGACTTTCCTTATGGCTGTTTTCCATGTTTACGCTGCTAGCTGCTGTCAAATTTAAATTTTGGGTGGGCGTAACAAACGTTCAGCGCGATTGGCTACTCTAAAGGCCAACCATTATCTGCGACATGTCCCACCCTAGCTTATCGTTTTTACTGGAAATGAGTAAATTCATGGGAGTAAATGGCACTCTGACATTCTTTTCATGGGGTCTTTGATATTGCGTAGTTTTCAATAACGAGGGGTTTCCGTTCCGCCAGAGCCAGAAAATCCTCTCAAATCAAACGTGGTGCCGGCTCACCTGGAGTGTGAAGGATAAACAGTTTGTAGTTCTTCCTGGAACCAGTGATGTCACTGGTTCCAGGAAGAGCAAGACATTTTGAAGCTTCATCCCAGAGAGACACAGAGAACTTTGAAAAAAAAAAAAAAAGTTGAGTTTCACATTATATCCCTAATTCAACTAGACAGAGATAAGATTGAAAATGTGCAGAGTTGCCCTTTAACACAGCCTTTTGTAGCTGGTCTTTAAACCTCTCTTTTGGAGCATTTTAAGGGGAACATGTTTGCTCAAAGGCTCCTGGGCAAAGTTGTTTAGGGAGCAAAAATCGTCAGCTGCCATCGAATAGTCACCTCCTAAGTCCTTTCCTAACCTCTTTTCCTTAACCCCGATGGAAAATGTCATGAGGTCAAGGAAAGGAGAAAGGTGGATTCAAAAGGACTTAGGAAAAGACAACTGCTGTGCTGTGAGAATCTGACGGCACTTTCACTGGGTTACGTAATCATGTGACGGCTGATGTTACAGACGTGGTTGTGCTGTGGTGAAACTACAATTTTCCGAAGATGGACTTCAAAAGGCGCATCTTAGATGTGCTGCTCTGCTCGTGCGTCCTGACCGTCTTGTACCTTGCAGACAATTTAAACATTAACAACCCGTTAAGAAATACGTCTGCATTACCAATGTGTCCGCATGACATCCATGAAGACTGGCAACATGATATGCTCAAGGTGAGGGAATAACTAATGCACAGCCTAAAGTTACTAAGCATGTTAACTGAACAGCTTGACTGTTCAACATTTTCGCTTCAATAATTTTACAGTGAAACGCTCATGGTTCGACTGTGGGCTTAACATAATGTTGAGAGTTCAAAGCCGAGGCATCAGAATATTAGCAAGTTAAGGCACATCATGGTATAATTTGGAAAGGATCAGTGAGCAATGGTAACCTACATGATCTGTGTCCTTTGTCCGTTATTATTCGTTTGAATTCACGAGCAGTTGGACAGTGAGCCGCTTATGAGTGCTGCTGCCGCAGAGAATTGTGGGATGGAATAATCTCCTTTCCTTTTGCCATGATGGTCCGGTGTATCTTATGCTAAAGGAGATACGAAAGGAAGCATTGAAGCCACGCTCTCTGTGGATTATTTCGAACAGCAAGGACAATGTGTCTTAAAGTCCAAGTTCAAATGTGGTCATTTTTGGTCCACTGTGTTGTATTATGTTGGGGGCAGAATGTGTTTGGCAAGGTTGACCCTGTAATCAGGTCCAAATAATCGCAAAGAATACTTGATGCGTGAACCTCCTGCATCTGTGATTTGTGAAGCAAAAATATCAATGAAAATTCTGTTTTTAGGAGCAGTAGCAGGGGAGGGGATTCAAAACTGTGACAAATAAAACAGATTCTAATATCTTAATACCACAAAATGAGAAAAATACGTGTGTTGTAACTCATCTTTTGATTATTTGGAATTAGCAGTACCTGTTTTACCTGTTACCTACTTGAAAAGGCATCTAATGACCCTATGCGTTGAAAGTGACTAGTAAGACTCACTCTGTTTGTGGCTCAGTATGAGTAAGCTGTTGGGAAGTGCCGTGACAGGTCTGCAGGTTCAAAGAGAAACAGACAAAAAATCCCTGAGGACCACACCAAAGTTTTCATGTTTAAACCCATTTAGAGCCTGCTGCAATCTCTCATTTTCATTCTTTTCTCTACTAAGAAATTAAGAGAACAAAGCCATGTGTTGTAAATCTGTACTCTCATTTACAAATATGTGTGCATACTTTACAAACTGTTCCTTTGATTTATAATCCCATAGAAGTAAGAGAGTCCTGACTTGTAAGCAATGCCCACTCTTTAAATCAGGCGTATTTACAGAGTCATTCTTAGGCATTGTTAGGAAGTAATGCATTAACTTGCAGTAGTTTTATTACTTTTCCTAGTGACTAGTAAAGTAAGGCATTACAATTGCCAAAACAACGCAAAAACATGTTACAGTAACTGTTCTAAGTTACACTGAACTACTGCTTTACTGGAAAGAGTTGTGTTTTCTGTGCTTGTATATCTTATGACGATGAGATATACGCGCATGTGCTTTATATGTTTTTCTACAAGAGGCGTTTTTAATTGAGCGATCACCAACGTTGAAGTTCTAATAAGCTGCTGATAGTGTTGCCATGGTTAAGCATGTCTTTAAAGTAGTAGCCATCAAAACAAAGTTGTTCCAGTAAAGTGGAAGCTCAACTGGTTGTGCGTCCCTTTTTTGGAGGTCGGTCGGTTGGGAAAGTATTGTAGTAAAGTAACGAGTAATGTAACTAATTACTTTGATACAAAGTAATAAAGTAAATGCATTTGAGTAACTTGTCCTATGGCAGTATTTTTAGGCTGTATCTCAATATCTTGATATTCCTCTGATATTATCTTCTCAAAAGCACTTCATCAATGCTAGAACTGGGCGACAGAATCAAACATCATTAACGTTTTGACTAAATTTCCTCTCCAGTGTGACTCCTGCAGGGACGACTAACAGTACTTTCAAAAAATATTAACACAATTCCATTTTTGATCAATAATAATTAGTAATGTAAAGACTGAGACTGAGCTAGTAGAGGCACATATTAAAACAAGTAGAAATGTCTGATAGGTTGAGAAAATAACATCACTTTACTTTAATGCAATCTGTAGTGTAATCCTTTAAAATCAGGAAGAAACTCAGTTTCTTCCATATCACAATATAATGTTATCCAATATCTAAGGTCATATATAGGGTCCTATTTTTCTCTCATCTGTGGTGCAAGACACAAAAGTTTTCATTTCTTCAAGAAGTGTCCAACTTCACCTTTGCCGTGCATTAGTTTCAGAAGCAGCACTCCTGGTGCACAGCGGCTACCCCTATCAGCTGTGCACAATCACTTCATCAGTTCATGGGTGTGTGTTTGGCTGAACATGCAGTAACCAAACAGAAAGTCTGCTCTCATTACCTTTAATAACAGCCGGCATGATTACCAGATGCAAATATAGAGAAAAGATTTTCACGTGAGGAGACAATCTGCTGGCTCAATCTGTCAAAGCACGAGAGCACACAGTGACGCTGCCAGTTTAAACCAGTTTTTAAAAAATAATAATAATAATAGAAAAGTGGTCTGAAATGCCAGCAATTGTTACCTCGTCTTCTGGCATCACCAGGACAGCTGCACAATGCATTCCCACTAACATTTGGTGGAGGAAATAGAATAAAAAAGTCTCTCTAAAGTTGGTTAAGCCGTCTGCAAAATTACGCACAGTTATCCAGCAGCCTTTGACAAAAGTGGAAATAGTTTTTCTTCCCGTGTCAGGACAGCCTTGTGGTCAGATCATAACTGTTTAATCCTTGTTTTTCTGGAGCCAATAAAGACGCAAGTTGCTGCAGCTGTCCACAAAAAAATCTGTAAAAGACGATCTGACAGCTGTAATTCTGTCCCATCTGTGTAATGAGCCTTTATGATTGTAACTTTTCCTACTTCTACATGAGTGTGAATAATTTTAGAGACACGTAATGCAAACAGTGTTTACTTGATTATTTACATGATGTTACATGACAACGACGTGCTGGCGCCCCTGCAACGGCAAACGTGTGAAAACGGGTTCCAGAGTGGAATCTTTTGAAACCACAACCTTCTTTCCGGTTGTGTAAACTGGCAAGCGAAGTGCCTGTTAACACAATGATGACGCTAATGCTAATGCTAATGCTAGCACAAGTCAGTGCATTACGCTGTAGCAGCTCCGACAGTATGTCATTACAAACTTAGTCCGCCCCAGCCATACTGCATTTGTAAATTTGGTCATGCATTTAATAGTAGGCCTAGTTCATTACTGTATTCTTTCTAGGTGCATTATTTCGATTATTTGTATATTAAGTAGTTATTAGTTGTGTGTTGTCAGTATTTCTGTGGATTCAACCAGAGAGATACGTTAACCAAAAACATTTTGAGCTTGTTTTCAATTTTGATTAGAAGGATGCCAACCTCCTGCTTCCAGTCATTTTGCTAAGCTAGACAAAACAGCACATGAAAAGGCATGGGAAGAGAAAAAACGTATTCCCAAAAATGTTTAACTCTTCCTCTAATATATAATATAATAATATATAATAATATATATAATATTTAACCTACACAAGGCAAGTTTCAAGCTGGTGGATGTAGATTGTTTTATATTCTAGTAAAATTGACATGATAGAGTGGAGTCTGGCAAATATAGGTAGCAGTAACATGAAGTCTAAGTGAACTGGAATACGTTGCAGAAGACATACAAGCAAAAACGCTGGTACGGTCCTTTAGCAGTACTCTTCATTTGTAACAGCGCTCTGCAAACTTCGGAAAGAAAAAGCCAGCTCAAAGATGGAGCAATGAATTGAAATGGTAAAAATACACTCAGCAGTGGGTGAGACAACTGAATAAGTGGCAAAAAGGCAACGAGGATGAAATGAAATAAGATTTGTGGAAGGACTTGAAAGTAAGAAGCCATCTCAGACTGTCCTCTGACAAGCTGCAGGGTAGGAGTCCTGTCACCTTTAACCTTTAGTCTGGAGACAGCAGCAGTCAGGAGGGTCTTTCTTGAGGATCAACAGTTCAGACAGATAACTGAGCAAAGCAGGGCCGAACCTTGTCAAGTAATCACTAAAATCTGTAGTTCAGTGCTGAAATGAACAGGCTACGAGCAGACTCTGTGGCTGAGTCAATTCATTTGCCTGCATGCAAATAACTCAGTTACACTGAGCACCAGATGTTTATGTTTGACAGTCACTTCCCTGTAAATTTTCCAGGAAATGTGCCCACTTAATGACAGTATGTTAGGGTTTTATAGATGGTATGTTAACTTCAATTTAAGGCAATAAGACCCAGAAAGGAGCTACAGAGGAGGAGCTATCTGGATGCATACTACACATAACATAACCCTGACCTGCGACTGCTGTGTCATACCCCATCAAATGTGGCCCGACTGGCAGCTTTTGTTTGGTAGAAGGATGTCATGTTAAATGAGTAAATACATAGTAAAGTATGATTAAAAAAAGAAAAAGAATCAGTAAAGATCCTACAAGCTATTTTCTCCCCACAACATTACAGGTATTTTTCCCCCATGTGTCAAATGTCCAGCAAGAGCCACAACACATGTAACTTAGCAAGCAGCTACATACTATTCATCAGCAACGAGTCCAGTTTCATGTCTGTCTGCAGCCTTTTATTTAGCGTATCTGTCCTCAAGAACTACACGCCAGTCTGAGATAACTCTTGCCGCTCTCCTTGCTTGGTCATTGTCCCTTTTCTTCCATCAGTGCCCTCTTTATGGTATCCTTACATGTGATATGAAGTTAATAGAGGCTGTTGGGTCCAGTTACATTGCCCTTTCACTCAGCTTGGTTCTGGTGTCCATTCTGGCACTGGACCTCCATCTGCGAGCAAAACCTCCTCTGATAGCGGGACAAAACACCAACACTCCCAGCAGAGCTTTGGTCTGCAGCAGGCAGCCTGCATGTTGCTTTCAAGAACCTCCATGAATCCAGAGTTGAGGCAGGGCAGTCACAGGACATCAGAGGGAAAACCAAAGGCCTTTTCTCCATAAAATCTAACCCGGTTCCATCAAAATTACTCTTTTGGTGACGTGGTAATGTACATTGCTAAGTTTTGGTTTTGAAACTGTGGGGCGCAGCTTTAGGTTATATAGTGAAGAAACAAGCTACAGACGACTAGCTGAGGCAGAGAACTCAGTCAGTCTGTTAAGTTGTATTCAAACCGTAAGTGATGAACACGAAGTTTATCGCAAAAAATGCCAGCATTGTGTTGCTTGATCATATTGGATCATATTTTGGATCATTGCTCCAGTCGCCTCATTTGTGCAGGTAGAAGTACACCGCCTGCTTACATGAGGTCTTTCAGCGAGGGAGGGGACTGGCCACTTTCTGTCACTAACTACAGCCAATATTACTGATTTTGCTGCACTGTATCAGTTGTGAAAAACTTGTCTGACATAGTGTCTGTGTTCATTAAATCAACAGGAGCCTGTCAAGTTGTGTCACACAGCTCGGGCTGGTACAGTCATCATTTTCTGCGCAGTGTCAGTTGTGGAAGTCCCAGAAAGTTTCGAAAAAGTATCGACGACATCTCTGTTTTATAACATAATCCTGTGGCGTATAAAGTTGTGTTGTATGAGCGCCGTGGTATTCACACACAGCAATAGCTGTTTTGACTGCGATGTCTTACTCAATATCCGTTGGGCACATTCTGGTAACGTTCGTGCCATCGGGACTTCAGTGACTTTGGAAGAATCTCAACAGTGATTGGCTGTTGTGACACAACATCGTGTGATATCGCCTGAAAAGTTCAATATTTTCAACTTTGCCCAATGAGGAAGTGATGGACTTTATATTGCGTGATTATTATAGCGTGTATTGGAAATTCGCATTGCCCGAAGTGAAGTGCCATCTTATCTCGTAGTTACATTTGTATGTAATCTTTGTGTATTAAGATTACAACTGATCAAATAAATCTTGTTTTATGTGCACGAGCTAAGATACTAAATCATTTATATGCTCCAATCTATGAAATATTCATTTTTGAGCCCAACTTTCTGTGAGACAGCATTTAAACATTGTATTTTTACAAAATAATCGACAGCTATGGGCAATGTACAATCTCGACGAAACAACGTGTATTTAAAAAAATAATAAATACTGCAGCTGGTTTTTAGTTTCATGTGCTTTCTAGCAATAAAAAAGTAATACTTTAACTGGGCTGGTATCCAAAAAATTATCGTACTCAGTTTGCTGCCAACAGTGGACATTTTGTTTCTTCTCTCTGAAAGTATCCAGAGGTACAGTTTCTGATATGCTAGTGAGGCACTTAAAATTGATTGATTGGTCTGACCTTTTTATTGCAGGGTCTACATTGCCAATGTAAAAGAGAATTTGACCTCTGTCTTGTGTTTACGTGTTGCTTCATGTCTTGCACTTGACGGCATATTTTCTGTTATGCACTGCGAAGGCGTCCAAGCCACCAACCAGACCACATCAGACATACAAAGCAACATGCAGGAGAAGGTGCAGCTTCTTTTTGCTGTTACTAGTAAGGGTTTCTGTCAAATGAGATTCTTTGAAATACAGATTGATATAACGCATAAGGTGAGCAGATTTCCCAAGATTTCCTGAACATCAAACACATTGGCAGCTGAGCCTATGTGACATATTTTCAAAAGCTCAGGGAATTTTTTGCATACTGCATTTGACTATGCTATGTATTGGTCATACTTAATCTTTTTGTGGCATACCAAATTCTGCAGTCATACGGGTATTGGAACACAGTCAGGATTAAGCAAGAGAGTAGTGGAAATGAGCTGGTGAAAATATTGCTGGAATGGAGATCCAAGTAAGTGAGTGGATGGAGCCAATCAGGTGATGAAACCAGCCAGGTTAAAGTGAGGGCAGGAGGGTGGTTCTTCTTCCTCCCTTCCATCTCTGAGTCACCAAAATCGCCTGGATTTGGCAATGGTTGTGGCGAGAAGTCCTCCACAGCAGGGAGAAGGTCTCTCCTCGTGACTGTTTTCCATGTTTAAATTGCTAGCGGCTGTCAAATTTAAATTTTGCAGGGGCGTACATGAAATACGTAAATTCATGGGAGTAAATGACACTCTGACAGCTGTTTCATGGGGTCTTTAACAGCTATTGAAAAATTGTCATGAAATTATGTAGATATTCATGCTCCCCACGGGTTGATTGGGTGATACCTTAACTTTTGATCAAGGACTGTTGTCAGGCTAACATTTCAATTATCAATGCTGTCAGCCTCAGTTGTACCTTGTGCTTAGTACTAATTAGGGAACATCAGCATGCTGATCAGGGTTGCAGTTGGTTCTGCTTTTTGCAAATGATGTGGTCCTGATGGCGCCATCGGTCTGTGAGCAGCTTCAGCACTCACTGGACCGGTTCACAGTCGAGTGTAAAACAGCCGGGATGAAGATCAGCACTTCTGGTTCTCAGCAGGAAACTGGAGGACTGTCCACTTCAAGAAAGGAATGAGTCCTTTTCCCAAGTGAAGGAGCTCAAGTATTTAGGGGCCTTGATCACAAGCGAGGGGACTATGGAGCAGGAGATTGGCTGGAGAATTGGAGCAGTGGGAGCAATTTTGCCCTTGCTTTACTGCACCATTGTGATGAAGAGAGAGCTGAGCCAGAAGGCAAAACTCCTGATCTCCCGGTCAGTCTTTGTTTTTTCCTCACCTATAGTCATGAGGGATGTGTCATGACCGAAAAAGTTATATCGCAGATACAAGTGGCTGAGATGGGATGGATTTCCTCAAGAGGGTGATTGGCACCTCCCTAAAGCTTAGTTCACACATTTGGACCTTCAGATTGTACTCATTTTATCTTGGAGTCGCTGTGTTTTTCAGACTACAATACAAGGCTCCGATGATGCGCTGATGAGCACTTACACATTACACGACCTGTGTGTGTGTCACTGGAACAACAGCCCCGCTCCCCTGTACTCCACTCGCTCCTGGTCGCCTCCCTATCGAGGTGTTCCAGGCACGTTCAGCTGGTAAAAAGCCCTGGAGCTGACCCAGGTCCAAGTGATTCTGTCTCCTCTGGTCAGTGCCAGTTGATGTGGTCTTAAAGAAAAATCTGGGGCCCCCTGCTGAAACTGCTGCCTCAGCGACCCGACCTTGAATAAGCACTTGACGACGACGACGACGACGACGACAACGACGACGACGATGATGATGATAATGCACGCTCATAAGAAAAAAACAAGATGATGAACACAGTAAACTTTATACCTGCTAAACATGCATTTTATTTTTATCTAGGTGTAAGCACTGCTGTCCCTAAGCATGGCTTCACAGAGCAGAGCTCGAGACTTTGTCTTGTTTTCAACGACAACCCAAGTTCCTCAACACAGAAAGACCCGTTTCCATCAGTTATAGAGCGGGCTAGACCGTTTCACCTGTTAAATAATTTTCCAAATCTCTGCCTAATGTTTCATGTTTCTTATTGCAATCCCTTCTAGGACTTAAGGTTGACTTTTACGTATGTTCGACTTTTCTCAGTGTGTCATGTTGTTTAAAATGCTGTCTGTTTGTTCCAAAGTTTCAGCCAGTAGAATTTCTTGGGCAGCCAAAAACTCCTAAAAGTTTAATAGCCAATCACCTTAGCCTACAACAACTATTCATTCCCATAAATTTTAAACAGTAAAGCAACATTTCATTTCACAAGCATTAATAAGCAATGGTTCAACAAAGATTGCTCTCATTCACTGCACCAGAAGTCAAGAACGGTGTCTCTGTGGTTTTGGCACATTGACTTCTGTGTTTATCCTCACAATGCATCACTAATTTTACATTGACATAGCTGACATTGTTGCTGTAGCATGGTTTGTATTACTCATGTGCCGCTGCTTTGCAATTCTGTGCCTTGTAGTATAGCTCACTGTGGTGGGCAGCTTTTAAAGTAAGGAGAACCCATGTGGCCGTGTCTGGCTTCAGAATTGCTCTGAAAAAAGGAAGTGTAACCAGTCTGATGTGCTGGTTTCTAACCATTGGCTTTGCTCAGAGCTCTGTTTGCAGAGACAGAAAATAATCCTCTTTTGCTTTCACCGTTCAGTGTCAGGTGTTTCAGTCAGAAGAGCAAACATTATATCCTACGATGGTATTATATGGATTAGGTTACAGTCAGAAATGTCAAATTATTTTTAAACCTAGACATCTTATCTGAGAATCGTCTTTGCCAAAAGTTACTTTGTCAGAATATTTTAGAGCTGTGCCGAAAAGGGAACTTAACACAGCAAGATCAGCATACTGGATTACATGTAGTTATTTATCTGGGTTGTTGCTTATAGATGTTTCAAATTTATTTGTCGTAAAAAAAAGTAATCAGTTAGAATCAAGGGGAGTTGAAGAATGTGGGGTGCAGACCTTCTTCTGTGGATTGG
Source organism: Naso thynnoides (assembly GCA_029783665.1). Classification (NCBI taxonomy): domain Eukaryota; kingdom Metazoa; phylum Chordata; class Actinopteri; order Acanthuriformes; family Acanthuridae; genus Naso; species Naso thynnoides. The sequence continues at coordinate 13,933 of JAQLOL010045508.1, forward strand.
CTTTCTAGTTACTCTTTTATGTTTTCAGACCTGAAAATCACCTTCAAAAACTCTGCGACTGTACGCCATTGTCATGTTTGTGTAAATCAAGTTGTCAATTTTGCTATGATGTATAACCTGTTTAAGTAGCACTGTCAAGTTGTAAAAATGTTTATCTAATTCCTGCACAGAGTACAGCATGCATTTGGCCTATTTCGCTACCAGTTGCTGTGAGGGCTGGGATCAGGGCTGGGTGATACTGACCAAAAATCATATCTCAGTATCTTCAGGCTAAATGCAGATTCTTCTGTATTTTTTAGATGCCTCAGCAGGCTCAACAAAATGGAAATATCCAATATCACAATATTGCTAGCTGAGATCACCAACTTTATAGGTCACTCTGTCGGCCAGTTGGTTGGTCCATGAATTTTCCCCACTCTTTGGCAACTACAGGTTTCGCCCTAGGAGGCTGAAATTTGGCATGGAGGTTGTGTGTGTGTGTGTGTGTGTGTGTGTGTTGTTCAAGAGCCAAAGGACAGCTGATTAACTGTTTGGGCCAACTGGCAAGGAGGGCCGTGGTAGTGGGAGCAGCCTGGAAGAAAAAGGCGCACAACTTGTAAACAGATTAATGTAACGTGGCTGAACTTTGTAGAAAGATGCATAAACACACACTTTAATTGGTCATGGTTTGCCATGCCCCTACACTTTAGCCCCGCCCCCTTCCATAACGTTTGCCATGGACTGTAGACTCTACATTCACATAGTTTTCTGGTTTAGTGATATCCAACTATGTTTTATTTTGCAACCTTGTGTTGTAAATTGCAGATTTACAACACAAGGACTTAGGATTGTTTTAATAATCTTGAACCTGGTATATATATTTCGTAAGGAAAAGCAAAAATAGAACAGCTGGAACAGTCTGGTAAGCTTAGAAAATTAATTCACTTTACTGTAATGCAGTAAAGTAAAAACTGTTTTAAGATAACAATTTAATCATATCAAGATCTAACAATGTCCAAAATCTAAGATGATATCTACTCCCACATCGGTGGTTTGGAACAGATCATAATTTGGCTGAAAAAAGCAGGCCGCGTTTCGACGAGGGCAGCTCCACTACAAAACAAAAAAGTCTTTCCTTTGCATGTTCAAATATGTCCACGTTAACACGAACAGCCGAAAGCGCTGTAGTATACATGCCAGGCCAGTAATCAGTGGTGTAACTTCGTAATGATATACTGTTGGAGCTGCCGCAGTTGTTTACTTTCTGTTGCAGCTAAGCCCTAAGCACCCTTAATGTAAAGAAATTCAGCCATAGATTGATTTCTAAATTATGTTACGAACACACAAAATTCACCTCAATAGACTTTTGTCATATTCAATCTGCTTTCAGTGAACCGTGGATTGTTTAGTCAGAGTTGACCAGTGGCTTGAGCAGAATGCATTGACTTGTGCTCGCATTAGCATTAGCATCATAACCGCGTTTACAGATTTTGCGGTTTGCCAGTTTACACAGCCGGAAAGAAGGTTGCGGTTTCAAAAGATTCCACTCTGGAGCCCAGTTTCAAACATTTGCGGCTTCAGGGGCCCCCAGGGGCCCCAGGGGCCCCAGGGGCATGTTGTTGTTGTATAAATGGAAGGCTGAACTGCAACAAAAGTGTTTCGTCTGATGTGAAAACTTGCACCTTGTAAACTGCCCCTTATTCTCCACAAAGACGGCTGCAAAATGCCTGGGCTGTCACTATCATGTCCTTGCTCAGCCTATTGAAACATAAAGTGAACAGTGTTTTCAGAGACATCTTGAAAAGTGGTCTGCTGCTAAATCATACTTATGTAATCTGAACTACGTTAGTTAGCCTATGATACGTTGCCAGGACGCATATTGTTCAGTTGTTGATATAATCATCTTAATGTGACGACTTGGCTGCCAGCTGCACATCCAGTCAGTTGTGTCAGTAAACGCATTTATAAACATTTTCAAAACCTGTCAGTTCCTATTTATTCATGATGAGTTAATTCAGGTCAGAGGTGTTCAAACATGAAGCATCAGGAAGAGGCATGAGGTAAAGATACTGTTTGAGGTGGAGGGAACAGGTGCATGCAGGTGTTCTGAAGTAAGTGAAAGTGTTATTTTAGTACGGTCCAGTGGTCCAATGTCAGTCAGTCAGTCAGTCGGTCAGTGCAGTCAGCAGCCGCAATAGCAGCAGTTGTTTTAACACAAGGATCACGCTGACGGTACCCAAAAACTTTTAGAGGAGTTTGTATATTTTTGAATGTAGTGTTTTCTTTTGCAAGAGATGTAAGATGTT
>JAQLOL010045722.1:0-16193 GCA_029783665.1 Naso thynnoides
GTGTGTGTGTGTGTGTGTGTGTGTGTGTGTGTGTGTGTGTGTGTGTTTGTGTGTGTGTGTATGTGCATGCTGCCTGCTGTAACTATCAACCTGGGTACAAGGCAGCAAATGTGATCTGAAATTTCATTTCATTCACATTTCTTTTAAAAGAATACCGAGTGAGGAAACCCTTTCATTGTCAACATGGTAATAAAATGGTAAAAGTGCTCCACTGCCACATAACAGCTGCGATGCTCGTTTTCATACCCTCTTTAAATTGTTAGTTGTAAGTGAGCAAACAGAAACAGGGAAATAGGTGATTATTGGCAGGTCCTTCTTTCAACGAGAAAATGGAAAGCTTTCACTTAACAATAAACCTTCACTGTTGTTATGTAATACAAAAATAAATAAATAAATAAAATAAAAATAAAAGCCTCTATAATCGAGATTTGGTAAGAATATGGCATTTTGTAAATAACTATTCCAAAACATAAGACATCTTTTTGCTGTTGTTTCAGGTCTAGCTTGGTGTAATTTACAGCCCATCTGGTTTAATACATTGAGAAACAGATTTTAGAGAAACATTTATACAAAAAATTGCCTTTTTAATAAAAATATGTATTTACACCACACATGCTTTAGATTTTTGAATCCATGCCTTTATTTCATATATGTCTTGTTTCTCTTGGATCAAGGAAATTAGGATATACTGACTCTTCAGTGAAACAAATATTCTTTAACTCTTTATTATTGAAATTTTCAACAAGTAAAGTAATTTTGATTGAGCAAATGATAATACCATAGCTACACCATATACTACAATGAATACAAGGATTACGTTAGTGTCAGAACACCATTGGGCATGATATGTTTGAGTTACAACCACCTTCTCTTTCATGATGAAATGTGGAAACTGGTCATCTTGGCAAGTTCATGCTGTTAATACATGCTGTTAATAATAACAGTTTCTCAATTTTCAACAGTTTTGTTGATTTTCTGAGCATGTTTGAAGAACATCGAATTAACCTCTTAGGAAGGTTCTCTTAAAGACCGACCCCTGTATGCAGCAAAATATACACTACAATTAAAGAAAAGAATTTTAAAATAGCCAACTTCCTGTAGGCTTGAGATAATAGCATCAGATATCATTTTTTTAAGTTGTGGGATGTCAAAGGTGAAACATACTTAGGCCTTTTTGTTGGAGTTTGATGTGGGTGTTATGGAGCCGGATGCAACACAAAATCCAGATACTTGTTCAAGTTCATTTTTGCTGCTTCTGATATGTGTGCCAGGTTCTGTGAGTTTTTTAAGCAACCCAGCCCCTCAAAAGCAACTTCCTGTTTTATAGCACAACAATGGGGTACCAGGGTAACACTGGAAAACTCATTAAAAAAAAAGCATTATCAAAGTCTTAGGGTTTTTCTGACCACATTTGAAGTGGATCTCCTAAGCCCACTAAGTGGGGTATAGTGGGTATAAAACATGACATATCCTGTGTCAAGCTCAGACTATAACCGAATATTGGAGTATGGATGTCTTCGGGGAAATTCATATCCAACATTTGAAATTTGTGGCAAATTTGATCATATACAGTTGAGTAACAACAACTTTCTCAATGGTGGTGAAACATCAAAATGTGATGTGCCGCCACAGCCACATTATATGACAGATAAATGACAGTTCAGAATTTTAACATCTTTTCAATATGAATATCTTCACTTTGAGATGAATTAGATAAACTAATTGTCAAGTTAATAATTATAATTAAAATAGTATTAAATATTGATAATAATAATTTAAAAAAATTGTCAAATTTCTTTAATCATAAAATTCCACCCCATTTTTGGCATCAAATTACTAATTAAAACTGATCTTATTGCAAAAATAAGCACTTACACAATTGCAATAAGAACTAACCAAGATGACAGAAACCATCTTTGGGGAAAATTTGATTGATGTGGAATTTTCTGGGCCCAGGTCCAGTTTGGTAACATTGTGGGGTCAGCTGTGATATTGACGTTTGGCTTCATTTTTTAGCAAGAGTCATGTTCTTCATTTAGAATGTTACCTGATGCTTTTTGTATCATGCCAAAAAGAAAAAAAAAACTACTGTGAGGGCTAGTTTTTGAAAATTGTGTGCAAATCCAATAAAGTGTACCGTTTTTCACCACCTCCAATGCCTGTGCAAAGCTTGTCTGTTTGAGTTTCTCAAGCTCTGCATAAAATGTATTACATTTGTGTTACAAAAACAGAAAAATTATAGTCTCCACAAAAGCAATAACTTTCTTGCACTTTCTGTGCCTTTAGCAGCAGGTGCTACAGCTCAAATTAAAAACACAAATTTATGGGATTACATTTTACATCATGGTTTGTATGTTACAATATAATGATTATCTTTAAATGTATGTTATATCCTGCCTTCTTGGCTGTTGTCCTCTGATTAGTGGTATAAAAGATTAAACAATGAGGGACAGCATACACAGGGGATGACATAGCCCTGCATATAAAATTGTGTAACATCATATGAAGAACAGAGCCAGCTATGAGGGGAGGATGACAGTCATGGAAGCTTTTCTTGGCAAATATTTTCTCTTGTGTGTCTACTTCATCTTATTTTTTTTCTCTTCATTTTGCTTGACAACCTCCGCTACTCCCATATCTTGTAAACTATGGAGAAAGTTCCACCTTAATAAAATGCACAAGCCTGGTGATGTGGTTTTAGGTGGGCTGTTTGAGGTCCACTACAGCTCCGTCTTCCCTGAGCGGACGTTTACCTCAGAGCCACAACAGCCCAGCTGCAAAGAGTAAGTATCTCTCTCTCTCACACACACACACGTAATTTAGCTGTGCTTCAAATGTTTTCAAAAGTTGACTAATTAATTTTTTAGGTATTTTTTTTAGATATGATGAAATACATCAATGAAAATGATCTTTTTGCAAAACTGCAATATCTTAACTCAAGTTAAGTTTTGTTCATTTTCACTATTTGTTACTGTTATTTTATGTCTTAGCTTTGACACTTTAGGCTTCAGGCATGCCATGACCATGGCCTTCGCTATTGATGAAATCAACAAGAACCCCAATCTGCTACCTAATGTGACTTTGGGATACAGTCTTTCTGATAACTGTGGTGCACTTGTTATTGGCTTCAGTGGTGCATTATCACTGGCCAGTGGTCAAGAAGAGCAGTTTCTGTTTCAGCAGAACTGTTTAGGGACCCCCCCAATACTGGGAATTGTGGGTGATTCCCCCTCTACATTTTCTATTGCAACCTCCAGTGTGCTAGGCTTATACAAAATGCCCATTGTAAGTTTGCCATCCTCCTTTTTTATTGTTGTATTTTCATTTTTGACTGAGTCTGACTTACATGAGTTAACTTGAGTTTATACTGTGTGCTTGACAGGTAAGTTATTTTTCTACATGTTCCTGCCTGAGTGATCGGAAACGGTTTCCATCCTTCTTCAGAACAATCCCAAGTGATGCTTTTCAGGTAAATCATTTTACAAAAGTTGAGAACTGCATTTCATTTATTTATTTATTTATTCTTTCTGTTTCTGGGAGCACAGCAAGTCCTTGCTGACACAAACATTTTCTCTTTTCCTTATTAGATGAAATACTTGTAGTTCCATTGTGTGATGTTATATATGTATATATATATTTGTCTGGGCAATAATCCTTTCACTCTATCATATCATCTTAGGTGCGTGCCATGATTCAGATTTTAAAACATTTTGGCTGGACTTGGGTTGGCCTACTAGTCAGTAATGATGACTATGGACTCCATGTTGCCAGATCCTTCCAGTCTGACCTGGCTCAGTCAGGTGGAGGTTGTCTGGCCTACTCAGAGATTTTGCCCTGGGACAGTGGCTCAAGTGAACTTGGGAGGATTGTACATTTGATGAAGAAATCCACAGCTCGTGTGGTCATGGTGTTTGCACACGAGTTTCATATGATTCATCTAATGGAAGAGGTTGGAGTTTGACACTTAAGAAAATGCATAATTTTAATAAATTTAATATTTTGAAACTTTTAAAATAATGAATGATGATTCAGCCCTTTTACATCATTTTATAGTGACTGCTCTTTTTTAATTAACTTCAATATTCAAAAAAACTGTATTAAATTTGGTGTATTGTAATTATTCTATAATTATAATATTTTTAAATCAATGATTATTAAACGGATAAAAAGACAGTGACATCGTTACAGACATATCAGTATTTGCTGCAAAAAGCATTGCATTTTTTCATCAGAAGTCTGAAAGATATATTTTATGTAATGTTATACACAGGTGGTGAGACAGAATGTGACAGGCCTGCAGTGGATGGCCAGTGAAGCTTGGACAGCAACTACTGTGCTCCAGACTCCTCACCTTATGCCATACCTGGCTGGCACACTGGGCATCGCCATCCGTCGAGGAGAAATACCAGGACTCAGAGAATTCCTTCTACAAATACATCCTGACCATAGTGACAGTGGCAAAAGTGAAAGTAACATGGTAAGAATTTTATCAGACAGTTTGATTTAAAATTAGAAGAATAATATGTTCTGATTTCTCTTAATACTGATTTTTTAAATATATTTCAGGTGAGGCAGTTTTGGGAATACATGTTTCAATGTAAATTTGATCCAGCAGGTTTGAATGAAGCTGGGGGAGCATTATGCACTGGACAGGAAGATATTGAAAATGTAGGAACTGAGTTTTTGGATCTTTCTAACCTCAGACCTGAGTATAATATTTACAAAGCTGTGTATGCTCTGGCATATGCCCTTGATGACATTTTGCAGTGTGAGCCAGGGAATGGGCCTTTCAGTGGGAGCAGCTGTGCCACTTTGCAAACACTGGAGCCATGGCAGGTGTGACATCAGTTTACACATCACATGTTTATGCTTTTGAAACGGCAACTACACTCCCTGTACCAAATGACTTTAGTTTAAAGAGAACAGAACATCATGAAACAGGTATTGTGTAAATTAAATTAGTATGTCAACTATTAATCTTAATGCTTTCTTTCAGAAGTGAAATATTTATTAGTAGAAATAGCAGGATGAAACACATTCTGTCTTCTTTATGACAGAGACTGACTGAATGCTAATAAGCTAGTTTTTAAATAACAACTAAATTTCAGATTGTGTCAATACTAGGATAAAACTTGGGAATGTTAAAAACAGGTCTCTATTTTGCTGGAAATCATTTAAACAGTATGATAAACCTTAACTACAATGGATTCTGTCAGTCATTTGTTTATTTTTATCTCTAAAATACATTTGTAGCTTGTTCATTATTTGCAAAAGGTCAACTTCACCACACCATTTGGAGATCGAGTTTCATTTGATGAGAATGGCGATGCCTTACCAATATATGACGTTGTCAACTGGCTGTGGCTCCCTGATGGAAAAACTATAGTTCAAAATGTGGGTGAGGTTAAGAGGTCAGATTCCAAAGTTGAAGAGCTCACAATTGATGAAGGCAAAATTTTCTGGAACCCTGGATCAAAAGAGGTCATTTTGATTTTTCTGGACATTTTTTCTTTTTTGGACTGTAGATATTAGAAGTGTAAAATGATATACAGTTACAAATGTATTTTTCTCCCTGCAGCCTCCTCGGTCAGTGTGCAGTGAGAGCTGTCCTCCAGGGACCCGCATGGCCCGAAAGAAAGGGGAACCTGTGTGCTGTTTTGACTGCATCCCTTGTTCTGAGGGAAAGATCAGCAATGAAATTGGTGGGTGTTCAAGAGACATTTTTATTGTTACACATGCAGTTATACATAATGAGATTTGTCCTCTGCATTTGACTCATCCTAATTCCAGGAGCAGTGGACAGCCAGCATGTGGCACCCGAGGAAGTTCAGTGTTTCCATTGAACTTTAAGGATATCATAAACTACACAACGAGGAAGTATCTCATCATCTTTCTGCTTGTTTTCAGATGCCACAGAGTGCACCAGCTGTCCAAAGGACTTCTGGCCAAGCCCACTACGTGACCATTGTGTTCCTAAAAAAACCGAGTTCCTCTCTTACCATGAACCTCTGGGTATCTGTTTGACAGCTGCTTCATTGTTAGGCACATTTATCTGTGCTTTTGTTCTGGGGATCTTCACCTATCACCGCAGTACACCAATAGTGCGAGCCAACAATTCAGAACTGAGCTTCCTGCTATTGCTGTCACTTATACTATGTTTTCTGTGCTCACTGCTGTTTATCGGCCGCCCCAGGTTATGGACATGCCAGCTGAGACATGCAGTATTTGGGATCAGCTTTGCACTTTCTATTTCATGCATCCTGGTAAAAACCATGGTGGTTCTGGCTGTGTTCAAGGCTTCCAAGCCAGGAGGTGTTGCCAATCTCAAGTGGTTTGGTGTTTTACAGCAAAGAGGAACAGTAATTGTTATTACTTCTATCCAGGCAATAATCTGCACTGCTTGGCTTGTGTCATCCTCACCAGCTCCACATAAAAACACACAGTACTATAATGACAGAATAGTTTATGAGTGTGTCGTTGGGTCCACAGTAGGATTTGCAGTGTTACTGGGTTACATTGGCTTACTGGCTATCCTTAGCTTTCTGTTAGCTTTCTTAGCAAGGAATCTTCCAGATAACTTCAATGAGGCAAAGCTCATCACTTTCAGCATGCTAATCTTCTGTGCTGTGTGGGTGGCCTTTGTCCCTGCGTATGTCAACTCGCCAGGAAAATATGCAGATGCAGTGGAGGTATTTGCCATCCTGGCCTCCAGCTTTGGCCTCTTGGTGGCACTGTTTGGACCCAAATGTTACATAATCCTGATCAGACCAGAGAGGAACACAAAGAAAGCGATTATGGGCCGAGAAATCACCCAATCATAACAGCAACAATTTGTACAATACAACAATTATGTACTATACATTAATTAAGTAGAGATCTGCCCTTGAAATGGACCAAAAAGAACATATAAGTTACCCGCTGCTTAACTTCAGCCATGTTTTTCACTGTCAAGAGCACATTTTAATCAAACTGGAAGCAATAAAGAAATATTTATTCCAACCAGAGAATTTAGTACTGTAAATTCCTTGCTTTATTACATCCCCTTGGAATGTGGAGATTATGACAGGCTTTGCCTGAATTTCTACTTGGGTAAAACTCAAAGATGAACTTTAAACCCTTTTTATGTAATTGTTGTTCAGACATGTTACCTATGTGGGACTCTTTTAATTTTTGAGAAAGCTACCACATCTTTCCCCAAAGTAAACAGAAAAACAGCTGGAAGAATTAGAGTCAAATTATGCTACTGGAATAATAAAGATTAAATCTGTAATGATGCCCAGTGGCAAAAGTTTGAAACTATACTCTCTAAAACCCAAACTTGGTGGTCACTGCCAGTTTAAGTATTTTAACACAGTAGGTCTAAATATCTAATATGTTTTGGCAGTAAACTGAACAAGATATTTGATGGGGAAAGCCAGGTCTGGCTTTATTAATGGAAGGTTTTTCATAAGCAGACTACCTTTGCTTCATAAAACCTAATTATCTGACAAAGCAAGCAGTTAAGATGAATTTTTAAACATAATATAACCTTTTCAAAAGGGCAATCCAGACAACATGCAATGTTTCCAAGTGTTCCAATTAATTTAGGTGTTTCTCTTGTAGACAACTTTGGTAAACTGCCTCTTCAGTAAAGTAAGGTTTTGCCCTATGTGATTGAAACTTTCGGCAATGGTTGGGCCACTGTGTGAGAAGTGTGTGTGTGCATCCAAAAAAGTCTTGCTTTTCATTTTGGCACTGAGAGCACCCAATACTTTATCAGCCACGCAGCCCACGTGAGTCATACCTGAATCGCAGGCATGTAGCAGCACTGTGGCTCATTGCACAGAGATCCCAGCAAAAAGAGACAAAAATGGTCATGAACGGCAGTAAAAAATCGCTGCAACTGCAGTTCTCTTAGGTACACACACACCCACTGCGTGTAGCTAGTGAAGATAGTAGTTTGTGGGATCAGTTAGCCTAGCAGTGGAACAAGGTTCAGCACATTGGGCACATTGGTTCAGCAGCCTCCTCACGAACATCAGCCAGATCCAGGTTTAAATCCTCTGAGACCAAATGACTGACTGATTTTGACAACAGGAATTATAAAATCAGTTATTTACTCTGATGGGAATTCTGACTCCAGCAGCTACAAAGTCACGGCAAGCTGAAACAAGAGAGTTGTAAAGCAGGATAGGACCGAAAATAAGGTTGCTCATTAGGTAACTAGCAGGGATTTTCACGTCTAGGTTAACTCTGTGTTAGGGTTTATTTCAACCAAACTAATGTTCGTGAATAATGGAACAGTGGAAAGACAAACCAGGATGTTTTTTTGGTTTTTTTTGTCTCTGTCATCTTTTAATTAAGAGTGTCTTATGATGAGTTAAGGGTTAGCCAAGGCTGGTTAGCATGCTAGTTACAATAGAGACCTCTCTCCAACAAAATGAAACGACTTCTTTGACAAAACTTATAGAAAAAATACTCATAACTGTTGCTTCATTAAATGCTGTTAATAATGTTAGTTTATTTTTTAAAAATATTTTAAAATTCAATTCTGGCCATATCTTACACATTTCCCTACAATGTGCTAATTTTTGGTAAAACTGTAGCTTTACCATATTGTACCATGCACGATAGTTTTGTGTCAGAAAAATACAATTTTGGCTAAAATGTGTTGAAGGACAGATCTATGCCTTTGCATGGTACAAAGGCATTGCCAAGCTTCCCAACAAACAGACAGCTTATCAAGTTTAACTAATGAAATTATACATAAATGTACCACCGAGTGAGTTACAGTACATAAAGCTTCCTCACCTGAGAAAAAGAGGACTAAAATAATAAACTGGCATTGTAGTTGATTACAACTGAAATACATTCCTGAAAATGATTTATGTAACAAACAAAGCTGGCTATAATAAATATTTTAATATAACCCTAACCCACAAAACAATATAATGTGATTTGCTGCTTTTGTTGAAACACTTGTCATTAGAGTAGAATTTCAAATTATGCATCATGCTGTATGTTGATTAATCACAAATTAGGTTTTCATATTATGTCTTTTTTCCCATAGGCTGTGCTCTGATTGGTGGTGAGAATGATTAAACAATGACGAAAAGTCATGCAAAAGAGCATAAAAATAACTTGCAGCAAGAACAGAAAAACCTGTGAAGGGAGGAGTGCAGTTATGGGAGATTTTCTTGACACATATTTCCACTTGTGTGTTTACTTTATCTTGTTTTTTTCCTCTTTTTCCTCTCTACACTCTGCATCGTTCTCTTCTCCATCATCTTGTAAATTACGGAGACAGTTTCATCTCAATGAAATGCACAAGCCTGGCGACATTGTTTTAGGTGGGCTGTTTGAGGTCCACTACAGCTCCATCTTCCCTAAGTGGACATTTGCTTCAGAGCCACAACAGCCCAGCTGTAGAGGGTAAGTTTAAAAAACATAGCATGCTCTGAATATTTATTGTAAAGGAAGAAACTCACTTTGCCTTAATGCTCCTAAAGTCTGAGCATTCGTGATAGTTTAGTGATAAGAAATCTAAAAAAAAGAGCCTGTAAAAAGAATATAATTCTGCACTGTAATTTTGTTTTTTGTTATTGTTTATATTTACCTAGTTCTCGTGGAGCTATTTTGTGTTTTTAGTGATTAATGGTAATTGTTTGTGTGTTAGCTTTGATATTCTAGGTTTCAGGCATGCCATGACCATGGCCTTTGCTATTGATGAGATAAACAAGAATTCCCAACTGCTACCTAATGTGTCTCTGGGATACAGTCTTTATGACAACTGTGCTACACTTGTTATTGGATTCAGTGGTGCATTATCACTGGCCAGTGGTCGAGAAGAGCAGTTTCTGCTTCGTAAAAACTGTTCGGGGACCCCTCCAGTCCTGGGCATTGTGGGTGATTCCTCCTCTTCGGTTTCCATTGCCATCTCCAGCGTGTTAGGTTCATACAAAATCCCCATTGTAAGTTTCCTGTCTTCAGTCTTACATAATGTTGAACTTCATACTGCATCTGAATCATTGCCATCTTTAACTATTACATGTTACATTGCTGAAACATGAAAGCTTTTGTCTGAGTCTGACTTGCATGAGATGAGTTACTTGAGTGTACTGTGTATTTTATTTCTGTACAGGTGAGTTATTTTTCAACATGTTCCTGCTTGAGTGATAGGCAACAGTTTCCATCCTTCTTCAGAACAATTCCAAGTGATGCTTTTCAGGTGAATCACTGTGACCAAGCAGGGGACTGCAAACTAACTCTGTTGTAGGCAGTACAGCAAACTTGTACAGACTGTCACTCAGGAGACTTTTTTTTCTCATAATAGGATTAATTAGCCTACTTTAAACTGTGAAACTTTAGTAAATATATACACTGCGATACTTATCATAGTTCTGTCATGGAATTGCTGTATTCTTATCACCCTAATATTTCCTCTTGAGTGCGTGCAATGATTCAAATTCTGAAACACTTTGGCTTCACTTTGAAGTCAATTCTATATGTCACTTTAAGAGAATTCTTGTTTATCCACTAATACCCTCAGTCTTATATCTTAGGTGCGTGCTATGATTCAGATTCTAAAACACTTTGGTTGGACTTGGGTTGGCCTTCTGGTCGTTGATGATAACTATGGACTCAACGCTGCCCGATCCTTCCAGGCTGACCTGGCTCAGTCCGGTGGAGGATGCCTCGCCTACTTACAGGTTTTGCCCTGGGACAGTGACCCAAGTGAACTCAGGAGGATTGTGAATGTGATGAAGAAATCCACAGCTCGTGTGATCATTGTGTTTTCACATGAAAGTCACATGATTCATCTAATGCAAGAGGTTGGTCTTAAACTGAAACTTATTTCCAATCTTATTTTCTTACTTTCGCTTCCTCTCACAGTCCAAAGACATGCAGGTTAGGTTAACTGGTGACTCTAAATTGCCTGTAGGCGTGAATGTGCGTGTGAATGGTTGTTTGTCCTTATGTCAGCCTTGTGATGAACTGGCAACTTGTCCAGGGTGTACCCCTCCCTTGTCAGCTGTCAGCTGGGATTGCGTTCAGCTCCCCCAACCCCACCACCATGACCCTGCAAAAGATAAGTGGTTACAGAGAATGAATGAATGAATGAATGAAGATTATAATTACTGTGACACATTGGTCTTTCAATCTTTTTTTGGTCTCTTGTGGTTATGTTTGCACATGAGATTTATAAATTAATAATGGAGAGGTCAAATTTAAAATTTCATTCAACTAAGATTTTTTTTTTTTTTTTTTACTGACAGTTTCAATTGGAAAACAAAAACAAACAAACAAACCAACAGCAAATCCAGTTCCGCAAGCTGAAGCTGAAGTCCAAACCACCTGATATGCATGACAAAAGCATACTTGCTAATTTTCCTAAATTCACAGTGACTTGTCCTTTTTTAATATAGATTTCTCTTTGCATACTCTATGTGAAATGAAATGAAAATTGTTTGTTTAGACATCTTTCTTTTTTCATCCTTGCTTTCATGGCTTAAAATGCCATACAGAAGTTTTTTTTTTTTTTTTTAATCTTTGTTTTTATATAGGTGGTGAGGCAGAATTTGACAGACCGGCAGTGGATAGCAAGTGAAGCCTTAACAACAGCTACTGTGCTCCAGACACCCCATTTCGTGCCGTACCTGAGCGGCACACTGGGCATTGCTATCCGTCGAGGAGAAATACCAGGACTCAGAGAATTCCTCTTGCAAATACGCCCTGACCAAAAGAACAGTAACAGCTATGGAAATAACATGGTGAGAATTTAATTGTTCAGTTTTATTGACATAATAATAATAATAATAATAATAATAATAATAATAATAATAGTAAAAATAATTATAATTATAATTTTTTATATATTTCAGGTAAGGCAGTTTTGGGAATACACGTTTCAGTGTAAATTTGATCCAGCAGGTTTGGTTGAAGCTGGGGGAGCACTATGCACTGGACAGGAAGATATTGAAAATGTGGAGAGTGAGTTTTTGGATCTTTCTAACCTGAGGCCAGAGTACAATGTGTACAAAGCTGTGTATGCTCTGGCATATGCTCTTGATGACATGCTGCAGTGTGAACCAGGGAGGGGGCCTTTCAGTGGGCTCAGCTGTGCCACTTTACAAAGACTGGAGCCATGGCAGGTGTGATATAGATTTACACATCACATATTTATGTCATTGAGAAAAGTCGCTACACTATTAGCAGTGTTGGAAGTAACTAGTTACAGTACATTTTGTGTAATTTAATAACAAAAAATATAACTGTCATCAATTGAGATTGTAAACTGTTGTCAATAACAGTGAAAAATTAAGATAATGGTCATTAAAATCATTTCCGAGTAGTTTCCTTTTTGTCTAAAACCTAAATGTAGAATATAATGTTCATTTTGATTTTTTGTCAAACGTAAGATATCTTACAATGAGATGACTCCATGACTGGACAAGCTAGATTAGTTAGGTAGTATTCCCTGAAAACAATTGTTTTCAATTGGATTCTTTGTTTGAATCCACCATCTCTGCTTTTCAAATCAATGCCCATTGCCCTCTGCAACCTGAATATGTGATGGATGCAAACATTTTAATACTCTGATTACACTTTAGAAAGATAACAGTGTCAAGATTTGGTTGAATACTTAAATCTTTCAATAAACCTTCTTGGATGTAGACTATAAGCTCTTAATCTTCTGATCTTTTTATTTTTTTGTTATCTATTTGTAGCTTCTGCATTATTTGCAAAAGGTCAACTTCACCACGCCATTTGGTGATCAAGTGACATTTGATAAGAATGGTGATGCCTTACCAATATATGATGTAATGAACTGGTTGTGGCTCCCTGATGAGAGAATTAAAGTTCAGAATGTGGGTGAGGTGAAGAGGTCACCCGTAAAAGGTGAAGAACTTACAATTAATGAAGACAAAATTTTTTGGAACTTTGAGTCGAACAAGGTTATTTCTCCTTTTTTGGATTACAACTCTTTTTTGGATTACAAACTCTTACAGTGGAAAATAATATAGTCATAAGGTGACAAACTAATTTTTCTCCATAAAGCCTCCTCGATCAGTGTGCAGTGAGAGCTGTCCTCCAGGGACCCGCATGGCCAGAAAGAAAGGGGAACCTGTGTGCTGTTTTGACTGCATCCCTTGTTCTGAAGGAAAGATCAGTAATGATACCAGTGGGTGTTCATTTTAATATTATTTATTTGTTTTTTAACTTTATGGATGTTGTATACAGTATATATTAAAAGCACACAGAGAGGTCATTATTTGTATGTGTTCAACCATGTATGGGTATTTGGATAGAAGACCAGAAGTGACTTATAGCAGAAGTAACATTAAATCAGGTACATTTAGTATTTTCTAATGTAAAATTTATTGGCAGTGCAAATTTTGTGCCTTCAAAGCATTTAATTGATTTGTTATTGATTACTTTTACATTCTTGTTCTGTGCATCCTGTCCCTTTCTATCTGCAACATGGCAAGGGAGTCTCCAATGGGAGTATCCTTTATTAGCATTTCAGCATTTTGTTAGACTCATACTGCACCTGTTGGCCAATAACACTTACAGGAGAACTTTGGTATTTTTCAATGTGGGCTGTATTTACCTATGTGTGTGTGTCTGTGTGTGTCTGTGTGTGTGTGTGTGGGTGTGTGATTTTGGAAGTTGGTCCAGTAATGAGGGAGGCCGATGCAGCCAGCAGCAGAGAAACGAGCTATAATGAGATTCTTGGGGGCAAATGCGCACCATCAAAGTTAACAAATCTTGTTTTGAAGTGGTCATCCGCTCATCATATTGTTGGAGCTTCTCATCTGTATACTCTGGCTCAAATAAACAGGTGCGGCCATTAAAATCATCCACAATCTCAAAAGTCCAGTGCATCCAGCTATGACACTGAAATCAATGAGACAAAACTCCCAACTTTGCTTAGAAACGACCAGCTGTGCTCTCAGTAATGGCTGCTCCATTATCTTCCTGCAAGATGTAAGATCCCAGGAGAACGAGACTTCAGAACAAAAATTGTTTACACACTGCCAGGAACAAGTGCAGAGTAAGAAAATGTTTTGCATGCTGTTGTCACAGACTTGCACCAGTGATTTGAGCCAGTTAGTGGCGAAAATAAACACTTTTATTGAACAAACTTTGACGGTGGACGTTTGCTCCCAAGAATCACATTTTAGTTTTGCCCATTAGTTACACACACACAGAAAAACACACAGACACACACACACGCACACAGGAAAATGGTGCTCAAGTTGAAAAATACCAAAGTTCTCCAATAAAAGATTTGAATTGCTTTTTCCTGCCCTGCTCGCTCTATGGTGCATTAAAGCAGTGATTAAGTCATTACAACCTGTGGTTTATGTTATGAGAGGATTTGAAAAAGAAAAAAAAGGCTTGAGCACAGACAAGTCAATCATGAAAATAACTTCTTTCTCAAATTAAAAAACTTTGTGCAGAAGAAATATTCCCATCACTATACTGACGTTTTACCAAATTACATAAGCAGATTCTGGAGCTTTCGAATAAACTACAGCAAAAATGTATCTCATCATCTTTCCCTTGCCTTCAGACTCCATGGAGTGCACCAGCTGTCCAGAGGACTTCTGGTCCAGCCCCCAGCATGACCACTGTGTTCCTAAGAAAACAGAGTTTCTTTCCTACTATGAGCCACTGGGCATCTGCTTGTCAGCTGCTTCATTGCTGGGCACATTAATCTGTGCTTTTGTTCTGGGAATCTTCACCTATCATCGCAGCACGCCAATGGTACGAGCCAACAATTCAGAACTGAGCTTCCTGCTATTGCTGTCACTTAAACTGTGTTTCTTGTGCTCATTGCTGTTCATTGGTCATCCCATGCTGTGGACATGCCAGCTGAGACATGCTGCATTTGGAATCAGCTTTGTGCTTTGTGTCTCATGCATCCTGGTAAAAACCATGGTGGTTCTGGCTGTGTTCAGGGCATCTAAGCCAGGAGGTGGAGATATTCTTAAGTGGTTTGGTGGGATGCAGCAAAGAGGGACAGTTATTGTTCTCACATCTATTCAGGCAGCAATCTGCACTGCTTGGCTTGTGTCATCCTCACCAGCTCCACATAAAAACACTCAATACCACAATGACAAAATAGTTTATGAGTGTGTTGTTGGGTCCACAGTAGGTTTTGCGGTGTTACTGGGTTACATTGGCTTACTGGCTATCCTTAGCTTTCTGTTAGCATTCTTGGCAAGAAATCTTCCAGATAACTTCAATGAGGCAAAGCTCATCACTTTCAGCATGCTGATCTTCTGTGCTGTGTGGGTGGCCTTTGTCCCGGCCTACGTCAACTCTCCAGGAAAATATGCAGATGCAGTGGAGGTATTTGCCATCTTGGCCTCCAGTTTTGGTCTTTTGGTGGCACTGTTTGGACCTAAATGTTACATAATCCTGATCAGACCAGAGAGGAACACAAAGAAAGCGATAATGGGTCGAGAAACCAACAAGTTATAAAAGCAACCCTTGCAGTAAAATGATGAAATTCTGTTATGTTTCTCCTGCAAAGAATAACATCAAAAGTAACTTGAACCAATAAAGTAATGTTTGTGTCGAACAGATTTTTACATTATTACTCAAGTATTTGTTCCGTTATTATTACCCTTAGCAAAATTGTGAGTTCTAGCTTCTACAAGTGGTTCATTCTCAAACAATAGATAGATGGGAGAGCCTCAGAGATTTCTTCTCTTTTAGTGATTGACTTTTAGGTTACCATTTACAACCATCCTGACCTTTGCTGCAAAATATCCAAAAGTTCACATTTTTAGAGTTAGGGTTAGACCTAACCTTCCCAAGTACTGCAAAGAGCTATTTTCAGATAACAGATCAAAAACAATTTGAAGAGGACATACTCATTTTCAAGTCTTTGATTTTGATTCTGGACTCCTATAGAGCAGCTAGACACAACTAAACTGACCAAGCAGGAAAGTCCGTAGATCTTCAGAAAGCTATAACTCAAGCCCTCTTTCTTCCTTCTCTTTTCTGCATTCTCTCAAAATGGTCTGTGTAGGTACCCCTTGCCTTTTCCCTCCTCTATGTGCACCTCCATGCTCCACTGTACTCACAACCCCTTTTGTCCGATGACTGACACAAAATAAACACAGGTGTACACTGACAAAATGTTATATACAGCTTGCACTTCTCACTCTTCAACACAACAAAATAATATGGGAACAGTG
>JAQLOL010045960.1:0-16171 GCA_029783665.1 Naso thynnoides
GTTTAATCAGGTTATACATCTTAATGACAAAATTAGGCCGAAAAGGTTGCCTAGTCTCACTTTAAGGATTTAAACACTTGCGGTATAAGTGACTGTTTAGCCCTGTTTTTTGGAAAGGCTGGGTACCGATACCTGTGGCCTGAAGGTAAGAAGTCAAAAGCAGTGAAACATGGGTGCCTGGGATCTGATAAAAATGTCTCGGCTTTGTTGAGTGATCTGGGTCTGTGAATGTCTTCTAGGCTGCTCAGATTGATGCCTTGCAGTTTGCTGGCAGCCTCTGTTGCACGACCAAGCCGGCAAATGATGCCAAAAGTTAAGACACTCTCAAAAAAAGCACAGTAAAAAAAGTAGTGCATTGGAAAAGGTTTCTTGAAATGACGATAAACCTAATTTGGCAGAAAACCTTTTAAGCGGCCTCCTCATCTGCGATGGTAAAACGTTTTTTCAACTTGAGATTTGGCGCCACCTGCTGCTTCTTCAGACGAGCCAACTCCTAAAAACTGTGCGATGGTGGTGGACGAAAACAAGAATTCAAATGCATTTTCTTCTGCAGATTTCTGGTGAAACTTTTCCATAGATTTGGATAAAAGTTCAGCTACTGTTTCTGAAGTTTTTCCCAAAAAAATTTCTGTCTTTAAATTTCTAATAACTTTTTGGGCAACACACACAGACACAACATGTCAATAATCAGCTTAGTCGTCTTTATCTGCCATGCAAAGGAACATGTATCTGTTCTGGTAAAGGAGAAGCATTAGCAGTTAAACCTCCACAGACTCCATTCCTCTGATTTAAAAACTTCACCACATCTCGACAAACGAAGTCATGTTGATGCTGGGGACTTCAGCTAGCGTCTCATGGGAGAGCTTTTAGCATTTACACATAGGGACTTTAATCAAACTACCAGCTGCTTTTTTTAGTCATTCAAACCGTAGAAACCTGCTTTGTACTCAAAATGTCCTCCCACAAATTTTCTTGTGTTATTTCACTCTGTTATAATGGCACAAACTGAATCAGCAGAGTTTGAAATAGCTCCACGTGAACAGATTCCTCTCCTGTCCGTCACTCGCAAATCCCCCCCTGACAGCCTGCAGCCCTTATTCCCCGGGC
This sequence comes from Naso thynnoides, assembly GCA_029783665.1. Taxonomy (NCBI): domain Eukaryota; kingdom Metazoa; phylum Chordata; class Actinopteri; order Acanthuriformes; family Acanthuridae; genus Naso; species Naso thynnoides. The sequence goes on from JAQLOL010045960.1 coordinate 1,108, forward strand.
ACGAGGCGAAGCTGGCTGGCATCGACACGACGCGCAAACTCAAGCACGCACACAGTCATGCACGCTCCCGAGCCAAACGAGGAGGCTGAGCAGCATTTTGGTGCGTCGAACACAAACACACCAAAACAATTTATCCTTACTGGCCAGATTCCCTCAAAACAAACTAACTTCCTCAAACCAGCCAAATTCAAAGAGGCTGAGCTGAACGTGACGCAGGCTGGAGTGGAGACGAGTGAAGTGTTTGCAAACATGACGCAGAATGTGCTCAAATTGATCAGGCAACACGACTGAAAACCAAAACTTTCATTTACTCAAACTGGAGGAAGAAGCAAGGGGGATAAGGTTACACACACACACACACATACACACACACACAAGAGCCACTGACTGAAAATCAACTGTTTTCTAAATTCAAGACATTTGTTTTTACTTGTTTATGTCCGTTTCTGCTCCACTACAAAGGAGATAAATATTGATCTGTTTTAATCCACAGCTTTAGTTACTTGTTTTTCTTCAGATTACAACTAATCGTGTGTCGTCTGTGAACCTTTTTAGTGCTTTGGGACAGTAGTGTTTGTTGTGCTCTGTGTTTGCTCGTGTGTGTTTTTACAGAGGCTGGGCGTAGCTTCCCGGTGGTTGGAGCTCCTGGCCTGTCACACCTGCAGCTCATCATCTTCATCAGTCTCAGTATAAATCCACCAGTCATCTCTTCGCTGTTTCTGCTCTTCATAATGGTAGTACTGGCTTGATCTCCGGTGAATCGCCTGCTTTCTCTAGTGTATTTCCTGGAGCTTTTCATGCAATTCATATATGTTTTCTCTTCGCTGCCTGTAGAGCCAGTTTCATCTCAGAGCTCCAGCATCGCACTGCAGCCCAGCTTTAGTTACTTCAGCCAGGTGTAAGCTTACACAGCTTCACATCAACGGCACTCATCAGTGGCTCCGCCCCCTCTTCTCCAGCTAAAGCGGCACCATCTGCACTGCCACCTAGCTGTGCCTCAGCCTCCTCACATTCCCTTCACTTCTTTAGTCCTGCCTAAAACAGCCAAACCGTCACAAATCAAACCCCTCATGTCAAATGAAAACCACGGGTCTCCGTATTTGGAGCCTTTCAGTGTGAATTTTTCTGAAAAGTGAAGAACGAATATTCTGTTTCTGCATCGATTCGCCTCAAATGTTTTTCAAAGTCTCTTACTAAATCATCATGTCAAAAACAAAGTGAGGGCAGGAAAGGAATAACAGCCGGCCCTGCAAACAAAACACACACAAAAAGCAACAGATGCAAAAAGAAAGTTTGCCGTCAGTGTCTGGTCAGGACGCCATCGCTCCAATATATCTTTGTTAAAGTTGCACTAGGTAATTTCTGCTGTCAAGCTAACAAGCTAAGGTCAGCTGTAGCATGAGACTCTTTGGAAAGCAAACCCACGGCAGAGGTTTGCACCAGCTCGTGCTTTATTTGGTTTGTTGTCGCCCTCTCTCTTTTCACGGTTGCAGGGAAAGTTGCAGCGGAGCGAACTGGTCCGTCTCAGCTCGAGCTCGAGCTCGAGCCGACTGACGGTGTGACTTGCAGACACTCTGTTGTCGGCAGATACGAGTCAGGGCATCAGGCACGAATAGCTAATCAGCTCGTACCAGCGACACCTGTCACTAAGAAGTGCAGCATAAACCAGCCAATCAGGACACAGAGTACAGAGAGCATCACTGATTGGGCAAACAGAACTGGAGGGACAGGATTTTTATTAAACCTGAATACAGAGAGATCACTTACTAACAGCCGTCTGTGGGTATTATGACATTTATTTAATTTTATTTTTACCAACAGCAGCTCTAAAATGTACATACTTAACCATTAGGAAAAGGATCAGAGTAAGTCCTCAACCACTGCCCACGTGTACTTCAGGGCATCAAAACTATTAAGCAGAGCTGTAATATAAGGCTTGTGGTACAACACACAGATCCTCAACAGAAACATTATGCGATAACTAGCAAGTAAAAACTGATTATTCAATGGAAAAAAAAATAAAGTAACAACATTTAGCAGGTTAACATCCATCCACCACAGAAATGACTGCTCAGGTGTGTGTTCAGTCCGCATGTCACAGTCTCATTTTAGTGCATCAGGACATCAGGCAACATCAACATTACAATGTGTCTTTGTTTGGAGTGACGTGCAGCTGTGTTCAGAGGAGAAAAGCAGACAAATGTTCAGGCCGACGGCTCTCTTCAATCAACTTTATTGTTCTTTTGGTCCAAACACCTTCATCAGAGCACATCAGGCCATAAAGATGATTGAAGGGCCCAAGTTTCCGTCCTGAACATTTTTACTGTTTGCATTTCTTTGTTTTCATCTGAGCACGAAAGAATGAGGGAGGCCAAACGTTATTAAAACGTAGACTATTAATCAAACAAAGGAGGACGTGCTGTAAAGTCCCAGACATTTGAATTTCTCAGTCGTGGTGATTCATTCTGCTCGTAAACACGACTTCCAGATAAACCAGAAACTCAAATACATCACTCCTTTTTGTTTTGCGGATATTTTTTCCTGATGGAGATTGTTTAGCTAATGGAAAAAATAACTTTTAACAAACTGGATACACAGCAGGCTGAATCACTGGTGTGTCATATCAGCCAGCAAAACTGTCATCTATTTACATGAGAATGTGGAGGAAAAATTTATTTTACAGCTGGATGAGAACGTAGTTTAGGTCCCTCTGACTTTGTCTCTTCTCAGTTTCACCGCTCTCATGTCTTTTCCTTTCCCTTCAGTGTTTGGCGACATTTTACTTTGCCACATTGGTCTGAAAACAGTGTGTGCGTGTGTGTGTGTGTGTGTGTGTGTGTGTGTGCAGGCAGCGTCTACATAACCCTGATGCAGGAGCAACATATTTATCACAGTCCTGGATGGCTGCTCCAGCCAATTACAGTATTTCACGCCTGAAAAGTTTTGCCTGAAGTATAAAAACACAACTTAAACTGATTGAATGCTGGTGACCTCCAGTACATGTTAGGCTGTCACTTGTCTGATCAACAATTCTGTGTCTAATATGCAAGAAGGCGACCTTAATTACTCTGAAATTGGCTGGCTCACCTTTACTAACCGTACTAATCCCATAACACTATAAATACATTTAGGGCAGAGCCATTTTCGTCAGGTTTCGGCGGTTGATAGTGTGGATGTAATTGAAATCTTCCTGTATTTGTGCTCTTAACCAACAGTTTTATACACTCTTGGCTCCAGGAACACGTTAGCCTTTGATCACCAGTCTTACCAGCTAACTTCACATTCCTCAAGATAGAGCTGCCAAAAAATCAGGGATGTTTTCTCAGTGGATGTGTCACTAAGTGGAAAGAAGATGTCAAAAACACGAACTGGCAGGTGGTGAATTGTGGCTTTCTTGTTTCCTTTGGACAATCGAACCACCAGCAGCTTACGAGCAGCTAATGAGCGGCTAACTGGGGCTACACTGAAAAGACTGAACTAAAAACTGAGCTGATGAGGTGATGAGAGGCATATACTGCGATTTTTTTTACTTCCTCTGACTGTAAATCGTTTTCCGAAAGGAAAACTTCCTCAGCATCATCTATTTCATCTAAAAAGAGAAAGTTTGTCTATTCATCTTTTTTAATTGCATTTTTCATTACCTCACCAGACATTTAGCACCATCTAGTGGACTGAAAAGTCCATTGATTTTTTTATTATTCTATCATCCAAAAAGATGAGTTTGCATATGCAACATTTATTTTAGAAATTGGTGTCTAAAAATCAATACAATATCGTCATGCAAGATATTGCAATATTACGCTATCGATTTTTGATACCCTTCCGACCCGTGTTAGTTCTGACCAAACCAGACCGACAATCGACCGTCATTTCCAAAACTTGGACCGACCCGACCATCAGCCCGACTTATATAAGCAGAAGTGCAACATACAGCAACAGATAATACTGCCACGCTTGCCATAAACTCAAAAAACGAGTTGTTTTTGATATGAAAATAAGCGTCCTTAACGTTTGATTCCTCACACACACAGCCGAACACAAGCTCACGGCAGAAGTGCGATTTCTGGCAGTCCAGCCAACCAATCACGTCGCTATAAAGGCTGCGGCGCAATAGTAATTGCAGCTCTGAACGGATAAAAAAGGAAAGAAACACACAGAAAGTGGGTCACCGAACCTGAAACAGTTCCGACCGTCACTTCTAAAACACTAGCCCAACCCGGCCCAGCCTGTGGGTACCTGACGGGTCCCGTCGGACGTCAGTTGGGTATCTCACCTCTACTTCCTCCCAAAGTCAGCAAAACCCAAATTAACGGACACTAATTCCTAACTAAACGCTCACAAAATCTTTAAAGCCTGGCATACACTTATAGATTTTAAAATCTTAACCCATTTTGAAAATGAGAGAGACCCCACACGACCACAAATAATGGCAGATTTAACAGTTTGCAACGAGATCACCAACACAGCACGCCACACACTAACAGATTCTGTCCATCAACAACCAGACTCCCGACTCTCAAAATATTGCCCTGCCAAATGTGACTTTGGAGTAAACAAACATGGTGGACTACGTGGTAGTTAGTTAGCCTGATTAGCTACCAGGTACATTCACTGCAGGAGCAATTTTGGTCCAACTCCTCTCCTTGTCAGTTTGATTGTTTTACAGGACACATTGTATAAACACGATGTTGTTAACACGTTGCTCCTCCATTTATGAGGTCCATCTAACTTTAGGCTTCACAGTTATCAATGTTGCCGTAGCTACACTTGTTGTGCTTCCATCTTCAGTCAGCAAGCTTCCTAATTGGCTATCCTTCCGTTCCACGTGACAATCCACAGCGCGTGCGCTCGGCTGTCCGCGGTGTTTCTCCTACACAACAGGATTTCCAAAAGTAAATACTGAACATGTTTAATATTTATGATTTCAAATCGGGGCAGCCCTAATAGTCTTATGAGCAGATCACAGAGGGTAAAATCATTCTTCACACACCTCACATCACAGGAAAATCTGGCAAGATAATCTTTAGAACTGTCAGATAATCGGCCTTTGCTGACTTTGGTCGGATGGGGAGAACTGAAAATCGGCCTGATTATCTTAAAGGGTGTACCTTGCTTAAGTGTGTGCCAGGCTTGAGGAAAAACAAGCAAGACGAGCAAAGGAGGGGAACGCAACAACGATAAAAAAAAGAAAAAACAATAAGAAAAGACAGGAACATGACAAACTTCATTATTAGAGGTGCCAGTATCACTAAATGAGGGAGAGGACAAGCTAAGCATCTCACAGAAACCAAGAATATATCCTATTACAAATGCTAAAAGTTGTTTATTATGAAAAAATAAAAAAAAATAATAGCAGGAGCATGCAAAAGTGTCCCCTCGGTTCATGTCTGAGCTTCAGAAATGCTAATGAATCAGTCTTATCAGCGTCTTTCCTCAGGCGTTCTCCTGCTATGGCCTCGTTCTGCAGTGATGCCCTCCAGTGTCTTCTGGCCGTTATCGAATGCGCTTTGGGAAATAACTGCTCCGCTCTGAGTCTACTGTTTGATTTATTGAATACAACAAAGTTTGACTGAGGAGAAAGCAGGTTCGGGCTGGCCAAGCCTTCGCGGTCACATCTAGCACATGCACTTCAGATGAGAGATCTGCAGTCGAAACAAAAACAAGTTAAGTGTGATAAAGGCCAGCACGCTGCAGCGGACGCTCACCAGACACCAGCTGCATTCCACTGTTTGAAAAGTTGGATCCCGACTTCCCACTTTTTAAACTACAAGTCATTTGTCTTGTTGATTCAAATGTGCAGCACATGTCAAATTTCCTGTAAGTATAAAACCACTGATTTCTTGTATACGGACTACAAAAACAATTTACTTTACACGGCAGCTTAAATTAAACAGTGTGTACAATTAGTATGTATGGAGTTGGGGATACAGCTTTGTAAGTGTCATAGCAGGAAAATGCAGCAGTGGTATACCGTTCAAGATAACTCTGTTCCAGAAACTAATGCAAAGCACCTGTTATTATTGTTAGCTATACCTGCAATTGTTCTGAAAAGTTTCACTTAAGCTGGCCTCCCACTACAGGACGATCAGGCCGATGTTAGGTCCAACACGCCCCTGCCGACGAACACGGGCCCATTTCACTTTGTGTCTGGTTGGAACAGATTATTTGTGATTTGTGATGAACCTGTAGTGTGAGGGGTGTAAAGAGGACGTCTAATACTCATTTTTGGGTCTTTGATTTTGATTTTGGACTCTTACAGAGCAGACAGACACAACTGACCACACAATAAAGTCTGTAGATCTTCAAAAAACTGTGACTCGCGCCCTCCCTCTTTCTTATAATTTCTGTATCCTCTCTGAACAGTCTGTCGGTTACCCCTCCCTCTTCCCCTCACCGCACCTCCACACCAAGCTGTACTCACAACTCAACTCACAACTTATTCTTCAACATGACAAAGCAACGTGTGGTCCTTTCGCAGCAGTTTAGCTGTTTATCTAGCTCAGGTGCTTGCATTGAAGTAAATAAAACCACATGGAATAAATCCACAAGAAAGGGGAACACTCTCAACTTCTGTCTGGTGCTCGCCTCTTTAGGAAATCTGTATGTTAATTATCCCTCATTCAAAAACAACCAAGTGCTGACAGTAATCCATGAAGCAGAGAGCAGAGTGCAGCACTGTCTGAGCAGAGCCGGGTTGTGTCAGGCACAGCGCTGTGTGCACAGAGCTGGCATGCCCATGTAAGGAAGTCCAGCACATATTAACATCACTGGAAAAACACTGTAAAACACAGCGTGCAGAGCCAACTGACACAGCCTGCAGGGCTCGCTTCCAAATGCGTAAACCTCATTATGTGACGCTTTGGCATCATTTAACATGTGTCTGACATTGTAACAACATTTGTAGGTCAGAAAAGACGGGAAAGGTTAACAGATCTCCTTTAAAGATAAATACTTCCCAGTCTGCTCAGAGACAAATCGGGGTCACCTAGGTTTTAGAATCTTGATTTGGCTACGTCACTAGAATTCGGCTCGAAGGACGTGCGACCACAAAAGCCCAAAAAGGTTAAGGAAGAAAGGAAGTGAATATGAAGACCTTTGACTTGGCAACAACAGAGATTCAACCTGTTGTACAAGCACATGCATTTTTTTCCTCTGCTTTTTTCTGCAAAACATCACCAGCTCAAGTTTTACTGGCTCCGTTGTTTACATGTGATTCAAGCATGTGATCATGTGAGATGGGATCACTTCAGGCGCCGCGCTGCTCCGCTGAGCATGAGAGGAGGAACTGGAAAAACTCTCCTTATGTGCCCGATGTAGCCAGATTTTAAAATCGGTTCGAATTTTAAAAATTCTCTAGTGTGAGTCCGGCGTTAGTTCCATTTCAAAGCGCAACAATTTGAGATGATGTGAATTCACACATCCATCTTGCACAGCTTCAAGCTATGAGCTTGTGTCTGAACCACAGTGGTTTGGACCAAGTGGACCTGTGTGCAACAACCTGCAGCCACGGGGGTTGTTAGGTGTGAAGACCACCACGAAAAAATGCCATCATTTAAAAACAACAACGGCGGCTCCCAGAGTTCAGCCTAGATGATGCTGTGGCATCAGACCCATCAGCACTTAAGTCTATTCATTCACTGAACAAAGGGCAAAGAGACACTCTGCATTCTTTTCCAGGAAAAGATGTTTTCACTCTTACTCCAACTGGCTTCAGTAAGAGTTTGATTTACTTTCTGCTGAGTGCTTTTTCAAAGCTAATGCACTTTTCCAAACAGTTTCCATGGAAGTCCCCCCAGATGGTTCTGTGAAGCAACCCATCTGACGTGTCAGGTTTCAGCTTTCCCAGTGTTCTGCTGCCTCTTTCCCAACTTGTTTTTTTAACATATAGCTGCCATCAAACTTAAAATAAGCATATATTGTGTTTTTAAATATGTTACACTTCCTTTAAGCTATTTGGAAGCCATATTCAACGTTTTTTGGTTTATGTTTATTATCTGACTAATGCAATGTGTCTATATTCGTCGGTCCTGAGCTGTCATGGCTGCTGGTTGCATCTTAAGACATTTTCCTTATCGAGTTTCATGCTTGACCTCCTCTTGGTATCTCAGCCTCATCCTTGTGCACCACAGAGTGAAGCAAAATGTTTCAGTCAGCGATGACGATGTCAGGGAGGATGGGAACGAAAGACCGGTGACAGCAATGACATGAGTCAGATTTCAGCCTGCGGAGTCACGCGGCTCCTCAAAACAGAGAACATTTAACACTGAATCTACGAGCCATCATGTCTCAAATCAGATGGATTAGATTTATACTTCAGAGCTTCAGGTGATGATTTCATAAGAGCTTCATTCTCCTTGTGTTCTGCTTCTGTAAGATTATACTAAATGAGAGTTATCTCACCAAGACAAATTCACAGGTAATACTAATTACTATTTTCCTACACTAGGTAAAAATAGCAGTAAAAGCAGCACTGTTATGAGTGTTTGATAGAGAAAAGCAAGACACCATTTGTACAAAAATGGGTAACTGTCAGGCCAAGAGAACAGGGTCCTTCTGACGCTACACAACGGCTCATCGTTGTTTTGTGGCTCTAGTTTATCCAAAAGAAAGTCCACACAACAGCTTGCTGCTCTGAAAACACGTTTACTGTGCAAAGACGGACGTGACTTACTCCGTCACTGCTGGTTTCAGCCTCTATCTTTGCATCTTGTTATCGTCTTGTAAACTGATTCATGGGATCTTTTTACAAAAATGTGTAGCTGGATTGGTGTACATAGAACCTGCCCTGTATATATTTTTTCTGTTGCATCACCCTCCTGGTCATGTGATGTGACAAACCTAGATAGGCGTCATGGGCCACTGTAATCATTTATGCCTGAGGAGGGCCAAATTGTGTCTTTGACAGTAAAAGTGTTCTCAGAGCAGCAAGCTGCTGTTATCCTGTCATCCACCGGTGATAGACATGGATGTGCGCAACATTGCCCCTTTTTGAGCCTGTGGAGCTAAGGCCAAAGTCAGTTCAAACCGAGTCAGGCACGTGTTTGATATAATTTATTTAAAGCCATTAAAACTTTACCTGAAGGAGAGTAAGAGGGAGAAGAGATTTTCTGCATTCGAGTTGAAAAGGATGCAAGGAAACGGACAGAGAAAATGACTCTGACACACGAATGATGAAGTCACATTCTCACGTCTAATGCAACACGTCGGGAGAGGCCCTAGATTACCGACTGGCTGGCCTCTGAGTTAGGATTAATGGAGAGCCCTAACTAGTTTGACAACGTAGCAGGGATTATCATTAAAGAAAGTGCAAGAGGAGGGGGAGAGCATAAATGTCCAGGTTGTATGTAAACGCTTTTCAATCGACCACCGTAAGCCCGTCAACAGCGACTGCCAATAGCGCTCGTGTTCGTGATGAAGTGGATTTGTGCCTAAAGAATTTGGATGGAAATGCTCCGTGTTGCATTATTTTAATGATTTATGGACGCCTGCGTAAATATTTGCATAAAATCATCACATATTATCACTTATCAACTCTTATCAACTGCGAGTGGCAGAGCTGCACCACTCATCAACTTACTCAGAGCCGCACGCCACAGGCGGTCCGTCAGCATTTTCTTTGCACTGGTCAGTTCTGCTCCTCCTCAACTCCTTTCTAAGGAAAGAAAACCACAGACTCTGCCTGTTCCTATTTCTGGCGCTCACAGGTTAATTATTTATTAAGTTAACTTTTCAAGCAGGCGCACCATTAATGTCAAAAATAGACCAAAATATTCGCTCCAATATTCATCTGATGGCCACACTCTGATAAATATGCCTTTATTTTATTATTATTCCTGTGAAGGTAAGAGAGCATGAGGTTTACATGCACTGACAGTCAGGAAAGCAACTATCACACATGGTCATGAACATGAACTTTGGGGACTGACAGATTCAAAGAGACCACAAACACAAGCTGCTGAAAAAGAGCTTAATTTGCAGAGCGGCTGAGCTCACCTTTTAATTAAAATCCTTTTGTTTGATTAAATCATTATTTATGATCAGTATTTGCTTCAGTAATGACCTCTCGATGCGTTTACACTCCCTGATTACTTTTTTTCCTAGGGCTTAAATTGTCTTCAAAAGCTTGATGAACTCACAGGAAACAATGCAGACACGTCCAAAACAAAACACGGCTGTTTCCCGCATTTTTTGTCGGATGTGCAGTTTTAAAAGCTGACAGGAGGAACAGGAGAAGAAGAAGAAGCAGCAGCCGCAGCAGGGTGATGAAGAGCTCCGGGCGACAGGCTGCACACCTTCAGCTCCTCGGCGAGGCAACCAAATTTACTGTGTCCTGCTGTTGTTTGGAAAAGTACTCACTGCGTGTGCAGCATGAAATCAGGTTGCAGCTGCTGGTAGCCGAGTGGAAATAAGTGACTGACTTCTTTATTGAGCCAACATGAGCTGGTTTGGTCATGGGTTGCAGGTATGAGCGCTCTCATGAGCTCTGCTGTCTGCGCATTCTCCACACGTCAGTCTGGTTTCTCTGGTTTCCTCCTGTATAGTTTGAGTTAATTGGTGATTCTAAAATACTCGCAGCCATCGATGTGAGTGTGAATTTTTGTCTGTGTCTAAGCGTCTGACTAACCAAGATACCAAATACAAAGTGCTGAATTGCGTGGGCATTGCACGTTTTACCGATTTAGGTGTTGCAAGAGATCTATGTGGAACAATTGCATGACTGGCAACTGGTGCAAACATGGTGGAGGGGGCGGGATTTAAATGAGGGGTTTTTCGTGTTTTGGGGGGTTTCTGCCAAGAGGAGTTCAGAGAATGAGCAGCACCGGCGCAAAAATGAAATGGAGAGGGAGGAGAAGAGCGCCAACTGCGAAAAAGGAAAGAGTGATAGGAGGACAAATACACATCTAATTTTCTTAAGGCTACAGTGGTTGTGAATGCGGTGTTTCGTTTGGCTACAAGAGTTCATGCGCAAAAATAATTAAACGAAAAAAATAACTGAAAATTTCATTATGATGAATTAATTTAACAAATATACATAAGATAAAATAAATAGAATTTTATCACATTTTTGTTTTGCTAAGTCATGATTTTAATTCACTGTGAGTGGGAAAGATTTTCCAAAGCATTTAAAAGGCTTTACTGTAAAAACTGATTACCTCTGCTCACATTTAAACACAACACTTACAGTGTCAGGTCGCAGGACATTTTTAGAACATTAGCTGTACCTCCTGTTCATACTGAATCTGGAAAGAGTGAGTTCAAATATTATGCTGCACACAAATGGAATGAGCCACAAAAACATATGAAATTACATTCTCTCATCCCACCTCAACATTTTAAAGGTTGTACTCATGTAATTATGATCAAACTTGTAAATGCTTTTTATAATTTATATTGTGTGTGTGTGCTTAAAATGTTTGGGTTTTTTTTGTTTTGTTTGTTGGATTTTTTTGTGTGTGTCTCTTGAAAAAGAGATCTCAATTTTAATGAGACTACCTGTTTAAATAAATAGATAAAAAATTACCTTAGAGACTCGTGGCCTGGAGCGTCTCATACGAGGCTCCAGATCAGCCCTAAACTCATCCAAAAGCTTCGAAAAAATGCACCGCTGGTTCGGCGATATGTATTTATTTTTCTTCTGTCGTACCAAACATGTTGACAGGAGTAGTAAAAACCGCGTTCTTTCTCATCGCATCCTCCTCTTCTCAATAACAGCAGTCGTCTGCGCGCAACGCTGGGCAGATTAACACAACTTCCTTTCAAACTTTTTAAATACAGACGCACACTGCAGTCACTGAAATCACTTTCAGGCTTGATAGATCGCAATGCTTGTACTAAATTAATGTATTTGCATTTTCTCCTCCTTGTGTTTTGCGCACTCTGTAAAAACGCCCCATGTTGCAGATTCATTCAGGCAAGCTTCTCCTTCTTCAGCTCTTCTTCGGTGGTCTTCACTAGAAGTCCCTGTTGCCCCCTCCCCTTTTGTACAATCCTCCTCTGGAGGAGGAGCTGGAGAGGGCATATATATTGATTCAGAGGAGCTGTTTCCCCCCGGGTCCATTCAGAATTAAATGGTAGTTGGCCATAAAAAGAGATTCCTGTGTCCTGACGTCTTCCCTTTCACACCCAACACATCGCGGATCCACACCGGTTACATTTACACACGCGAACCTTTAGTAAATCAGGCCCTGCGTGTTTACCGAGTAACTGACTGGCCAGATCGTGTTAGCTACCATTTGCTCCAGTCCCCACGACCTTCTAACGTCGGGCTGAAGGATGGATGGTTTGTTTGGCTGCAGAATAACAGATTCTCACACCCAACTTGTCACATATGGAAGCTTGGTCGGGACCCTTTGCCGTCAGCTTTAACAGATACCCCTGCAGCTTCTGTGCGAGCCGCACAGGGCTTTGGACAAACTTCAGTGTGAATCCATCCACAGAAATAATGCATGCTCATAACAACAGCTTTTATTTCATGCAAAAAGAAAGAACATGCGTAACTTGAATGTCTTTTGTCGCAAAAGCATTTTAAATTGATTCTGTTTACAAAGTTTCAAACTTGCTTCACATGGATGGCACATCTTCGTAGTCTTAAACGTCACTATGCACTGTTGTTTCAGTAGATTGGAACAACGGACAGACCTTTTGAAAAAGTACATTTATTTAACAAAAAAAAAAACCCATAAATCTCTGACATGGTGTTTGCCAGTGAGATGAATCGTTCTTATATTCTGGATAACAGCCTCAGCAAATCGCCTCAAGTGCCTCAAACACGCAACTGCGGTCGTGAAACAGATCCCTAAAGACTTCATATAAAGGGAGTGTTTATCCGAGCTGTGTTTGTGGGCAGCAAAGCCTGTTAGAAGACAGAGCTCACACAGTTTATCAGATTACACAGACGGTGGAAAATGTGGTTTCCTGATTTCTTTTATCGTAATAATCACACTGCAGGTGTGACTGAGAGCACCATGAAGCTCCGCTTCTTCCAACCAGCTCACATTCTGGTTCACTTCATAAATTGTGCCTGACACGGTAACTTAATGTTAACATGAGCTGTGGAAATAAAGGTCTTGTATCAACCTCAGCATCTGCAATCTCAAAAATTATCTCTCCTTGTTGAGCAGTTTAGACCCGGCCTGTTCAAGGTTCAGTGCCTTGCTCGAGGGCACCGCGCAGAGCAGAGCGAAGCGGAGCCAGCCAGCAGCCGCAGAGAGCGGGACGACTGCTCATTCATCTCTCCAGCTGGTCTTTTGGGTAAGAAGCCGGCCCAAATCTAAGTCACAAAAAAAAAAACGACTCAGTCAGGATCCGCAGACATGACTGATGACCTCAGGACTCTTGAGACAGCACTCCACCCCGACTCCACCATCTGCTGCAGGGTTTCAGTCACTGAGTGAATCCTCGCTCTCTTTGGCTGTGTTTACGTGCACGCTTTTTGTCAGTCTCATTCAAGTCCTTTCAACTGAAGGTTTGACCGTTTACATGTGATGACATCCAATACAGTCACATGCACCAACGTATGTGATGTAAAGCACTGTCTGACATGTGCGTAATGATTTGTGAATCACACAACTGGCCTGTGATTAAGAAGGAGGTCCACCATCTTTTTAGCGCAGATGATGCTCTTAATCAAGCAACAACCTGATGATAATGTCAAGCAGAGCACACGCCCAGACAGAATCCAGAAACAAACCTGTTTCTTTCTTTATGTGGTACAATTTTTCTCTCCATCACTTTATGAGAAGATTTATACTAGGCCCTGACAGATACATGTCAGCCGATATTATCAGCTGATATTGGCCTATTGCAGATGTGTGGGAGTTTTCTGATACACTCTGATATGAAAACTTTTAATACTGGAGGACTTGTGATTTAAAATGGTGTCGTATGAATATATATCTCAGTGCTGTCAAAGTCAACGCGATGATAATGCATTAAAGCGGCATAGGGCAACTTCTGCAAAGTAGCGACAAATGACCACATTTCCCAGAAACACTTGCACACCAGCGCCGCATGCGTACTACGTACAACGACACAGGCGCATGGATACCGAAGCAAACAGAACGTGAGCTTAAGCAGTAACTTACACTGATGCAACAAAAACACTGCATGTCAAGTTTCACAAAACAACTCGTTTCACGGTTAGCAACCAAAAAAGCAAAAAAAAAAAAAACGAACCAGCAAACCAACAAAGGCAAATATCTCCCACCTGCTGATGAGAAAAAACGCCAGCTGTGCGTGAGTGCTGAACTTTAGTTTGTTTTTCAGCTCCATCCACTGAGTAAACGCCGCACCGAGTGTCACTTTATCGTACTCCTTCTTACCGCATACTTGTGCTTTCCTCTTAGCATTAAGACAAGAAAGCTAAAGTGAAGGCGTAAGTGTATATTCTTGACAGCATTTGTCATAGTCTGTATTATGCTGGGACACTATTATAAGGCTACCAGTGAGTCTTAGCAGTGACGGCACCTTGAACTGTTTTCAGGTTAGCTCTGTCAGCACACTGTACCTCACTTGAACAACTCCGTAACTTTGTTTTCTGACACCATGCTGTAGTCTGTATAGTAAGCATGCTGGGGGTTGGTGGGAGGAGTTTCCCAGCATGCTTTGGGAACTTGTTGTCTGTGCAAACACTAAATGTTTAAATCATCCTGGATGTTACTGGGGTAATAGTTATTAATGGTGTTGTTCTTCACCGTGGATTTGAATTGTTCTAGCTGTTTAAAAATAATGTTGAAAGAAATGGGCACATTTGCACCGTGAGTACAGTGATGTTCCTGTTTGGAGACCTTCCTCTCAGTCCGTACCATGGATGTATTATAAGAACTGGATACTGGACCAGAAAATGGCCGCTGTTCATTTCAATGAAAGTTGCTCGCCTGGCGCATACGCTGAAAAAGTTCCTGACTTCCGGGTTTACTTCTGTGTTATACAGCCCATAGAGACTGCGCAGTAGAGTCACCCCCCATGATGCTCTGGGGCCTCCCATCATGCCCCGGGGCGATGAGAACGTGCAAATCGCGAATAAACTCACCTTTGAGTCATTTAATTCACTTTCCCGACCACA
>JAQLOL010045983.1:0-16170 GCA_029783665.1 Naso thynnoides
TGAATAATTTTGAAAGGCAAAATATGGTATTTAATTGTCATTTGGAGTTGCTTATTTGTTATAATTAGTCTAAAAAAAGGAAATTAACAAGTAAATTTTAAAAAATTATTTTTGTAATTTAGTTGCCAAATAATTCTGCACACTAAGTATGCTTTTATTTTCACCTAAGGTACAAAATTCACTTTTTCTTTGTTGCATATTCAGGTTTGACATTCAATAACATTTTGGATTGACTCTCAGTCATTGTATTATGTTCAGCAGTAAAATCAATCCCGAGAAACACAACTGGCCTAATAATTGTGCAAGCAGTTATTATTTCCAGTCTTTGTCTAAGGATATTAACAAAGAATTTCCAACTATTGAATAAATCCTTAATGAGTTGCCATTTTCCTGTTATAAGCTCAGCCCATGGCAAATTTATTTGCTGACTGAAGCTTGTTTTTTGACCTCTTACTCATTTTATGAAAGAAATGTGTATTTTTAATTTAAGATGCTGTGTACAACTCGTTCGTTTCTCACTCATTCCAGCTCACAGCAGTTTGCAACGCGGCATAACACAGCACATAGTGACAAACCAAATCAACTCTGATCTGAACCAAAGTGTTTGAAGACCTTTTTACAGCTTTTTTTGATAGAAGAGAGAGAGAGATCTGTGAACAAATAAACACAATTAAGACTTAAGACTGATATTGTGCAGACTCATTTGCAAAACTAGTTTTCTTTTGGATTTTACTGTAACGAGGAGGTCAGCACCACAGCAAACTAATCCACTAACATCTGGCCCAAGGCCAAATCCTGAAAGGTTTGCTAGGAAAGCAATTTTGCTTCCACTGAGGTTACACATTACATGCAGTAACCATAACATCTTACCTCTCTGACTGAGAGGATATGAGCCATGACAGAAAACAGTGCTGCAGGTAGGCGTGATGGGAAGAGAGGTAACTGAGGGAAAACTCCTTTTTAGAGCAAGCAAATTTTATTAAGAGGCAAGCATTTCCTGATGTATAAGAATTAACATTTTAACCCCTTGACGAGGTGTGTTTCTCTAAGACAATCTCATTGTTAATGGCCAATCTGCTCTCCTTTCAGGGAAAACACAAAGTATGCAGTGTGTTTGGTCTCCTTAAGCCAAGAAATCCAACAAATTAAATGGCAATTTGGTCTTTGGTCAAGGCCCTCCAGAAAATTAAATACAAGCTTCTTCTGATATACTGCCAATATTGAAAGGACAACAGCACATTAAATTCAACAGATTTATGCTTTGACACCATAAATCTTGCTGCTAAATTTAGGATTTAGTTTGGCTAAAACAACTTTGTTGGGGTTCAAAAAAAGTGATGGCTTTGGTTAGAGTATGAAATTTTTTTTAGTTCCAGGAAATACTTTAAATTCTGTCAAAAAGACTACTTGTTTAAGGTTAGATAATATTTTTTGTCACACTAAATGAGCATTTGCTGAAATGCTGATGCTCCTGTTTTTCTTAGGAAAGAAAAAAGCCTCTGGTGGTTACTGTGGCTTAGAGTGAATCACCCACTTATTAGAATGTCGTTGGTTTTGGCTTCTCCAATTTTCATATGAACCCCAAATTGGTTTTGCCATCGGTGTGTGAGTGAGTATTTAAGTGAGGGTCTCTTTCTGGTGAGAAGGTTGGCACTGAGTATAGAGGCCCCTTCCATTAGTGAAATGTGTGCGCGAATGTTGACGTGTATCGTACAGCTCTTTGTGTGATCGATAGACTACAAAAGCCCCATATAAAAGCATTCCATTTACCATTTGTGAAAAGCCAAGAGGAGCTGAAATAACAGAGAGCCTGCCTCACTTGCAGCCTCTACATGTTGTTAGTGACCTGTTATTCTCTGAACTGTCTACACATATCATCAGCACTAAAAGTGAAGTTGACAGCAGTGGCCCTGTATTGCAATGTATCAGCTTGTCCTGAAACAGGTCCTAAATATAATAGCAGTAATAGGATATCAGAATTTGGGGTATGAAGGTGGTACAGCTTGATATGGGTGACCAGGAAGACTGTCTCACCATCTGCAAATACAAGCCTAAAGGTGTATCCACCTTTGAGTTCTCATGGACAGGGCAATGCCTAAGTAAAAAAAGGGTTTTAAAAGTCTGACATCATTATCCTTTACAGAGCAAATAGGAATAATGTGCACTGAGGGGGCAAAAGGGTCGCTTAGTCATTGCTGTAATCAATCAGTGAAGGTCAATGATGAAAAAAGAGCCTTTGAGGTCAGGGAAAAAAACAAGATCACATCCACTCTTCAGGACACGTGGTCGGCTATGCTATCATCTGGTGTTACTGAAAGAATAGATTAAATACAACATATAATCACTGCTCTAGAGTCAGAGTGGGAAAGACTTGAGCTCTTGCTGATTTTCAGTGCACATACTGTAAATTCAAAGATCAGGACCAAACCCTGCAAAGCTTGGGAAATATGAAGTGTGCAAAATGCTGTGGGTAGTTTAGCTACAATTTTTTTTACAATAGCATTTAGCACTGTACTCAGAGGCTCCCCTGTGTAGCACTGCAGTAGTTTATTGACTCGTTATCTGAGGCTGTAATCCCAGATAATCTGTTTTTTGCACATTCTCCACAGTATCCAATTTCTACCCTCACTGGAGGTGTGGAGCTCAAGGGGCTTAGCCAGCTGCTAGGGTGGGAGGATGATATATTCTATAAATATCTCTCTATTGTTCATTTGTAGAAAGATAAAAAAAGCCCCACAAAAAAGAAAAAAAGGCATCCAAGAGTTTTATTTGTTCATATTAGCATTTGGCTCCAAAAAACTGTTGGCCTCTTCTTCTCAAGCAAAGTGAGAAAGTAAAATGTTGCACACAAAATAAAAATCTGAAATGTAAATTTGTATTCAGTTATTTTACAACAACTTGTACTACCTCCTACAAGTCGAAGAACTCAAATGATTTCATGCCATTTACAAACTATCAGTTGATCTGGGTCATGACATTTGTAGGATCTTGTCAGTGTTGTAGCTAAGAGAATGAGCCTCAGCATCAGCAGCTTGATCTTTTTGTGAACAGTTACTCAGTCTTTCAATAGGGCTTTCAAAAGAAAATTAATCAGCAATCAATGTCATCCTTCAAACAAAAATGCACCAAAAATTGATAGTTCCAAGTTTTCAATCATGTATATTTTTTGCTTTTCTTTGTCTCATGATGGGAATATTTTTGAGTTTTGGACCATTGGTCGGACTAAACAAGACTTTTGATAATTTCATTTTGCACTCTTCAAAATCTTGATAAAAGTTGGTGTAGGCTTAGTAAATATGAAAATGTTTACATTGCCTAAATCTATTGCCATCAACAGTGGTTAAGGTATCACAAAGATTTGGTTAAACATATTTAGATACAAGCAGTCACTATTTGCACCACAGTGGAAGGCTGTGGTTATCAGTAATAAGACACAGAAAAAATCCCTTTCATCTTTTCACTCTCCTTACATGCTCACATATTGCATACAACTTTTGTAACAGTGTTTATTCACCTTTCTGAGGGGCATTCAGTGTGCTCAAAAACACTGTATAGGGTGCACTCAGGTTCCAGCTTCCTTTGGTCTTAATAAAGAGAATAACAAATCCAGTCAGTCTCTTTTGACTCATATTCTGGTGCGGTGAGGGTGCGTTTTCTATTAGCACTGTGTAAGACAGTCACTGCTTAAAGGTTGCCATAAGGAAACACTTAAAATAGAGAAAAGAATCAAAGCAACACATCTGTCAAGACAAATCAGATGCTGCATATTTACTAATGGTTGGATTTTCTTTTATACAGTGGCTGTTTGCTGCACATGCCTTAGACTCCACAGGTTCAGGTGACAGGTGGATTTGTTTTGCAGCAAAAATAGAGGTGGGCAACCATACAGACAAATGAAGAGCTTGTTTGCAAAAACAAATATCTCTGTTTGTATTTTTTAAACCTCATGATTTTTTATAGGCTATATTAATTAATTTTATTTTATGTACATATATATTTATTAAGCCTGGCATAATTATTATTATACTAAATCATATATATTTTGTGTGTGGACTCCAAGCAGTGTCAGTAAAAGAGATGGTATTAATTAATTTTTTTGAATGGCTTTTATTTGGTTTTTCAAATAAATTTCAAATATAAATCAATGAAACACTAACAGGAGACAGATGCACCAAAAAAACATGACAAAGAGAACTCAAATGAATCAAGACTCAGCAAAAGAAACCACAGGAAAAAAAGAGAGCACTGGAAAATCAGGATGAAAACATTATTCAAGAAAAAATAAACAGGCTTTCTATAACTATGTGCTTAGGTCTTATTTATATAAACAATTTCGACTGGAACAAAGCTGTTCCCGTAGCACTTAGTTTTACACCTTGGGACTTAAACCCTCAACCAGACGGAAGAGGCTGAAATTCACTGAACAGGGGATGGGGGTCATTGTTGGAGATGCTGGCTATCCGCTGCAACTGTCCGTTACACAGGGTCTCAAGGCTCAGCTGTAACTCAACAAACAGCCAACTGGACCATTTAATAATTCGGACCTGTCTGTTTCTGTATTTCAGAGACAGATTACCAAACCATGACACCACAGAAAAGCATGGTAAAATAAAGTCATCGTGTTTTTTTCCAGTGAGGAGCATTTTAGACTTGTGTGCAGCAACAACTCCATGAAGACAAGGTGTTTACGTGCAGGTAACTGTTGTTTTGTAGCAGTGGCATTTTAACAATGCAGTTTAATCAATACTATCGCATGAAAGAAGATGAGAGGCCAGAAAAAAACTAAAATAATACAAATGTTATATATAACAATATTCACTTTCCTATGCTTTCTACAAGAAGCACAACAATATGGGTCCCACATATATGTGCATAGAATTACAGATTCTTTTAAGGAGATAAATCGTGTTGTGCTGCGGCCTTACAGTTAATTGTGTTTTTACACTAAACGCCACCAATAAAAGCTGAAAATTATTTGCATAAGGGACTCAAAAGTAAAAGTATTCACTTTGATGATAAATGATCCCTGTGATTATATATCAATAATAAAACAACACATCAGTGTTGGAGAAAATTATACTGTTGTTTGAGGTGGGACAGGTACATTATACAATATATAGCGAGCTAGTTTAGGGCAATGTGTCTCATATGATTAGTGCTGATCCAGTCAGAAAAAAACAAACAAACAAATAAATGAAAAGTAAAATAAGCAATAAAAAGCTCTACATACAAATCTAAATATATTTTAACACATTAATACAAAATTACTTTTTTTCCCCAAAAAATCTTTTTGGTGGTTTTTTT
Source organism: Naso thynnoides (assembly GCA_029783665.1). Lineage (NCBI taxonomy): Eukaryota > Metazoa > Chordata > Actinopteri > Acanthuriformes > Acanthuridae > Naso > Naso thynnoides. The sequence goes on from JAQLOL010045983.1 coordinate 5,305, forward strand.
TTTAACTTGAGCTCTTTATATGGTGATGCAGCTTGAAAGTCAGATGTTCTGGTTTATAGAGCAATGTGATGGAGGTCAATACATTTACTGGTCAATGTATAGAATTAAGGACAAGATAAAAGCCTGTTAGCACATTTTTGACAGCAATAAAAATGAAACAGTGTTTGCTACTGAGGAATGGTGGTAGTTACAGGCTCTTTTTTGTAAAGGATCACAAGCCAAGACGGTTTGTAATCACTACTGTAATTTTTAATGATGCATAAAACAATAAGAAAAGCAATGTGGCCTCTTTGTGCATACTGCATACTTGATATTGGACTTAGAGTAATGTTAGCTAAGTAACGGATGATTATTAATGCTTCCATTTCTCTTTTGCTATGCTTCACTTGCTCTTTCTTTAGCTTTGGTGATTCAACTCTCATTTACCACAGGGCAATACACTATATATCTCTGTCCTTATTCATTTTCCTTTAACATTTAGACTGAGAGTGAGAAGGATAGAGATGGAGGTAGGAGGGAGATGGGAGTGGAAGAGGGGAGAAATGGAACAGGTTTAGAGAGAAAGAGCAAGCTTTCAAGAAGGACATCTGACAATAACTGATGATTTGAACCCTTAGCTCCCATGTTCCCCTCACAATAGAGACATAGATGCAGATAAATAGCAGGCTGTCACTCCAGGTGATCACTTGGGGGAACCTAGAGTCTTCTGTCCAGAGCTTAGCTACAAACACTGTAGGTGTACACATAAAACAGCAACAAATGGAACGGAGAGTCTGTCTGAAGCTACCACTGTGTTTCTCCAAAGCTGTATTAATAATTATAATAATAACAATTTAAAAAAAAAAAGAAAACCTTGAGAGATTGCATATTATAATATTTGGGCAGCCTCTGCCCCTTACAATGTTATACCTTGCCTCAAGATTTGCTGGATTCGGGCTCAACAGTCTTGGCAAGTTTGTCTCAAAACACACAGATAATTACAGCATGTGGAACCCCGTGTTCAGGCTGAAGTGCCACTCTGACAGATTTTTAATCTCCCTGTCAGTTCTGTTTCAATGAAATCAAATCTTTTTATTTAAGCATGGAATAACCATCTGACTGCTTAATTAATAAACAGTTTGAGGCAAAGCCCACCACTGCGACAATCATCCCTTTAAAACATCAAATCTCCAATCACTACAGCCTGCGTGTTTAATTTCTCCTAAATAAAATCAAGGTCAATCAATTAGTACCAGGGGTGTCAACATTCTCAGGGTGCTGACAACATCTTTGTGAATTAGTCAAATCACAAAATAAAGCTGTTGTTTGTTATTGTACCTAATAAATGTGCATCCAAAATCAACCAAAGATCATTTGTGAGAGAAACAGCACTCTTGTACCGTTTTAAGAAATTATAGTTCAAGAAGAATTGCATACTTTGCATAAGTTTGTACGAAATCTTGCGTTAGACTTAACATGACAATTTTCGTCCCGTAGCTTGTACCTATACTTGTGGCAAACAACTGTCACAATCCTTCATTTTAAATTAGTATCTAAATATTTACTGGATCTTTGAACTATCAGGACTGAACTGTAGCCCTGTTAGTCCGTGAAAATGTAATAATAGCTAACATTAGCTCAGCAAGCAAAATAAGGCTTGAGAATTGTCAACAGATAGCCTGATATCATACAGAATTGCCAACTTGTTATACTCTGTTTCCATCTTCAGTCTGACGTGACCTTCACTCTAAGGGTGTTATTTTCGTCATTCTGGGCACAACAAAGATGCAGGTCTAAATTCTGGGCAAAAAAAAAACAGGTGTGGCAATTTTTTTTTGGTAGTTTGGCAAACACAAGGCCATTTTGGCTACATTCTGCTCATTGCTTTTATTTTTATCCAATTTTTATTAAGAGAGACTCTTGCCAATGGCATCTTAAAATATAGCTCCGTTAATGTTGTAGCCTACCACCCGAATACTCAGCATTAATGAACACTGTTGTTGTTGTAAAATACTTCCATAACTATGTTCATTAGTGAAAAACGAGTAACGAGAAAGTGAATAAAAGAAATACAATCTTATTTTCTGATTGTTTCACAGCAGTTTAGTAACCTACAAATAAGCCACTTGACCCCTGCACTGCTGTTCATTTTGATTGGCTACACGTGGCACGTGAACTGATGCTGACACTATAAGTGTTGGTGTGTGAATTTTAACACTAACTGCGTCCATCCGGTGAATATTGTGCTTTGTTTCTAAGCTCCTGCCTGTGTCCACTGAACAGATCAGGCTACTGGGGAAACTCCTGATGACCAGTCCCAACTTTGCCATGGTATCTGCACACCTGCGACTGGGACAGATATTTGTCATGCTAGAAATCCTGCTACACTCCGTCATGCTGTCCACAAGGTCATGATTGCATCCTCGAACAGTTCACACATGCCGACAGACTTCACAGAAGTGTGCTGTGATTTGCCCACGATCTCCAAAAATGGCCATAAACATTTTTAGGATGAGTAACTGCTGTCACATGTTACAGCTGAAGTCACTGAAGTGGGTGGATTCAAAGGTAGCATGGTCAAAAGAATGTATTTATATCACTGTTTCCTAGTTTTTCAACCATTGAAAGTGCTTCTCAACACAAGTCCGCTACCAATTCACACACACATACACTCATGAATGGCAGGTGACATGTCTACGAAGTGCCAACCTGCTCATCAGGAACTAACACACACATTCACACACCAATGGAACAGCCACTGGGAGCAATTTGGGGTTCAGTATGTTTCCCAAGGTCACTCCGACATGCAGACCTTCAAAGATGTGGACCCAGGCCAGTCAACAGGATCAAGACCATATTAGACCACATTTAATATGTATCTTAAGCTAACAGAGGTGTTTTATTAGGAATGAAGGTTTGCCCCAATTGTGGGCTGCTTGTTGTAATGAGAAGTCACATTTAAAATAGTGACTAATTATGTTTAATAAGACAATGAGGCAATCATCTGTCCCTCTACCATGGCACCATTTTCTTGTTCTAGTTTCATATCATGTCAGGTGATGGCATCTCCTGTGGTGTGCATTTTGTGTATCCCTTTTAAAAATGACGTGTCTGATGGGTTCCGCTTTGTAAACTGTAAATCCATGCTACTGCAGTCACTTGAATTCATTGGGGAGAACAGACAGGAGCAGATTCTGCCAATGTGTGTAACCATTTCTAAGATGGTCAATACAATATGACCGTTTCTTTTAGATGTAAAAAAAAGACAATGCGTTCACTGGAAAGGAATAATGTGATATCATAGGGTAAAGACTTCGATTAAATTTTGGATTAGAGAGAGATATAGAGAACATGTGGTTACGGGAGGAGCAGTGGGAGCAAAAAAGAGCAGGGCTATAGTGAGAGGGAGCGCAATTCTGTTCTGAAATGATTAATTGGCCCCTGTTAGGGCTAATCCATATCATAGAGACCAAAGACAAGTGACTAATAGAAAAGATAAGGAGTGAAAAGTTTCAAAAATGAGGAAAATAATAAAGCATAAGTTTGTGAAATCCATTATTGCCCCTTGAATTTTTATCAGATCTCTTCTGGATTTCGTAGGACTAGAAAGGTCTGACCACCTCTTGCTCCCTTGACACATATTTGCTATGTTATTATCAGTACAGGTGAGTATCACCTCAGTACAGTATCAGCACTTTTGACCAATATATGGCTTCATGCTGTCGTAATGTTGTGTTCTCATCGAAATGACTTTCATCTACAGTCATCTGCAGGCATCTCGTGGCAAAATCCTTGTATAAATCTTGTTATCTTTCAAATAACCTCATAACACATTGGCTGCATTCGCCATTTGACTTCCAGCAGACAGCGATACAGCTTCTGGGGGCAAGTCCCATTGTTCTTGGGCTTCCGTTGAAGGAAGCAAATTTCCATTTCTGACTTCCTTTTCCATGTGCCGCTCGCTGTTTACAGTCCGACGTGAGAATGGAGTTGGAGTTGAGAGACCACATCTACCAGTGGATCTTTTCACAACTAGTCAGTTTATGTGCCGTTAACAGATAACAGTCTGCTCTTAAATTTGCAGACTACAAAAGACTACAACCAGAAACCAGGGCTTCTCAGGTACCAAGATTGCTGTACCTTGCCTACAGACTCTACATTCAGTGAATGCAGAGTCTGTTTATAGAGACTATATTTCAAAGGACCCAAACCATGCATGTATTCTAAATGGTTAAACAACAGTTTCACCTTTTACAGTCTTTACCTTGGGACTTTTTTTGTCCTGTAAAATTTGTAGACATGCCGCAAACTACGTGAAAGGACAGCAGCTGAGGGTAAGAATCTCAGCTTGACTTAAGACTTTATCTTTAAGTTGTCTCAAAAAAACTGCTAAGTCACACAAGCACAGCCTTTAACTATCGGGAGATTACCTTGTTTCATTTTATCGCTTTCGAAAAACTTGCTGACAGTCTATTCTCTAGTCCTCAATTCTAAACATTAACCAGTAAACACACTGACCTCCAATGTGCTGCTCTATAAACCAGAATATCTGCCTTTCAAACTGTTTCAAGTTACCCAAATATAATGAGGACCAAATAAAATCAGGTTTCCGTTCATTTTTTTCTTTGCGCTTTCTCTTGCACACTCTTTCTTGTTTGACACATTAAACTAATTTTACTTTGCAACAGCGTAAGAGGCCGCCCTTTCTCACTTTTCTTTAATTTTACCTAGTTCAGTTTTTCATTATCATCTCTTTCTTTTGAGGTGTAAATTGCATCCCACAGTGATAGCTGGGTTGGATCTTAATCGTTTAAGATGGAACTTTGCTTTGCCCTTTATTCAATCCAGTGTAAATGAAGGCTTCATAACAACACATTACTTAAGCTCAAGCTATAATGGAAATGATCAAGCATTCCTTTATAAACCTTCAAATCATCTTTGGTGCATTGGATGGGTGTTAGAGGATGCACTCAGAGACCCTGGAAGGAGGAGGGGGAGTATTTTTTTGAATGAGTAGGGAATGAATGGTGGAGTGAACACTGGCACAAACGTGAGGAAGACCCACGAGCTGTATGAACGAGTGACATGAGACATGAGCTCCTGCCACGAGGGGGAGAGGGAGGAGGAGTAATAAGTAGAGCAAGCAAGCAGCAGAGGACGTAATGCAGTTTTCTCTGCCTGAGTGGTAAGACGGACCAGGAAAAAACTTCAAGTGTGCAGCGGGCGTGAAAAGAAACTTAGTTTATAGAACATAATAAAGGGTCAGATGAAGAGAAATAATGACAATAAGAGACAATAAAAGGCAGCAGGCTGCAAAACTGTCATTTACAGCCGAAAGACTTAACATAGACATACACCCTTCTACAAAATATAATCTGCACAAATAAATACAGACCTATGTGTATGTCTTTATTACTTTGCGGTCTAACTTCTGTGATCACTGTTTTTATCCTGTTGTTTTCAAAATGGTCTGTTGCACAAATAATAGAAAATAATTCATAAAAGCCATAATTTTATTTTAAGCAATACAGAGACGTAGACCCAGTCTTCATTCACTGTATGAGTCAGCCCTTAGCATACAGCAGAAAATAGGTGAGGTGATTTACATTACCTAAACTTCAGGCAACCATAATGTGTAATTTAAATGCAGCAAATACTAAAGCTGCAGATAGAGTACACCCTCACCACTTGTATGTGTTGAGAGGTGTTAGACAATAAAGGAAACAACCTAATGCATTCAAACTCAATAAGGCCTGGGGTTTGCATGAATGATAGAATTTATGTGTCAAGAGACAGGACACACTTTATTTCATTGCCTATCAATGCTCGTTGTGCCCTGCCAAGCTGGACACACAGTATGTATACATGCATTTAACAGACATACATATTCATAGGTGTGAGGGATATATGAAAAACAATAACAGAAAGAGAGCATCTCTTGTGTATTTAATGGTGCATGTTTGTACTGTGTGTGTTTGCGTGAATTAGCTGTTAGTAAGTGTCTTTGTTTGTTCATGCCACAGGCCTTTGCTGTACTGCTTGTTTATTGCAACCCAAGGTCACTGTTATTGCTATGTCAAGTTGTAAAACTCAATTAGTCATTAATCACTTTGTTTCAGTTGACTGAGCAGATAAGCTGCCTCTGCAGGATTTGATTAAAACTGACGCTAAAACTCATCATCACAATAAGTAAAGTACGAAGCACAGGGAAGGGATCAAGTCTTAATTTCGAGTTGATGTGAAAGCTCAACTCTGTAGTACACAGAAGAGCTTTCATGCATCGACCCGATATGTTGTAGTCAATGCAGTGGAATTGTTGCCAGAATTACACGATGAAGTGCTTGCTGTCCAATAAGTTGCACATGCTGCTAGTGAAAACAAAGCTAATTACATAGCTAATAGCTTTGTTCATCTTTCACATAGGCCTATTAATTATGTGTTCACGTTAATTTTAATGTCTTACTAATGGCAAAAGCCTGTTATAGCTACAGTGCTCTGGGCTTTAAAATGATAAATACACAAATACATAAATAATAACAAACTGATAATGAAATGATTAATTTTAGAATGAAAAATAACTTGCACTTTCAGTAATTAATAGATTTGTTTGTTTTTTTTTCACTTTGTCTTGTGTTGATTTCTCAAATGGTGCTTTTCACTTTTACCTAACACATTTTTTTATGGGAGTAATTGTACTTTGACCTGAATACAGTATTTTTTTATTCTACCCACTTCCCGGAACTCATTTGTCTGCTACAAAATTCTACTTATTCAATGTCTACACTCCTCAACCCCTTGGTTGTGTTTTTGTTTGCCTATTTTAGATTGTAGAGAATGTTTTTAGCCATGTTTGCTGCACTTTTTTTGCCACTACTACAGTCTGGACCAAGAACATGCACAGAAATTTTGAGAGATTGTTGCTCACCTCGCACCTCGTGATGCACGGACATCAGACCCTCCAGGGGGTCACAATTTGCACAAATTCTGCAGGGTTGTTGTTGAGAACAAGCTGTCTGTTATTATCACAAGCATGAATATTTTTGTCCAAACATTTCCCGACCTATTATTGGATAATATCCTCTCTGGTCATTAAATCTGACCGTTGCCATTTTGGGTGCAACACCGGTCGCATCTCTACAGAAAGTTATGCGTTTGCACTTTTCGTTAACGTTAGCCATCTCCACAGTCCACAACTTCAGAAAACTTACTCAGTGGTGCCGTCACCAACAAGTAGCCGCAGACTTGAGTGACCCCAACAAACAACAACAAAAAAATGCTGTCTTGGGATCCTTTGTGCGTTTAGCGTTTAATTTGGCGAATAATGTCAATATCGTCACACGTGAGTGACACTGCAGGGGGCAAAGAACATCACTAAGGTGATGCACAGTGCCATAAAAGAAATAAAAGTCAGGATGATATAGCAATTTAATTTGGTCTAACGTTACAAATAATCGGCCATTCGAATTTCCAGAAGGGCAGCTCTGCCAAGGATGGCAAAATGGCTGTTGCTCATGCAACAATAGCACAAATGTGTGCACATCCATGGTCTGGACTGAAATAAACAACTCTTGGCTTGATCGCTAGAAAATTTTGTACAGACTAAGTTTTCTCTTATGCAAATCAGAGCTTCCTGCAACAAATCATTCAGGCTAGACAGACCATCATCTAATGAATGCATTATGCTGTGATAGTAGTGCATAATGCTTTGGTATATATCATAATTCTTATTTATCAGACAATAGATTTGTTTACTAGCTTAATATAGCTGCCAAGGTGAAGATGAATTGCCTTTGTTGCCTTATCAGTAAATATGTATGAAAGCACATATTTGTTTTATTGACATTAGTCATTTATTTTTCCTGCATTGTTATTGTCTGTAGATGTAGCTACTTTCCAACCTTTTAGATTCTTCCAAGGGTCCTATATTTTGTTGCTCCTTTCTCCCCAGATATTCTGGCCAGGTTTGGTCTACAAATTTAGGCTTCTTTGTCTGGAGATTGGCAAGTATGTTGATTGACTCTGCTTGTACATAATTTAGTATGATTACTGACTTGGCTTTTTATGCATACCTATGGTTCATTTGAGAATATACCTTCTAAAACTTTTAACGAAATTCCTGGGGAAGGGATGACCTCGACCCCCACAGTGTCACCCAGTGCCACACACGGCCTACTCATAAAATGCACTGACTTCACCAAAACTGACTCTCAGTTCAAACTAAAATGAAAAGTTGGCAGTGCAGGTATAACCTGCTCCCAAACTGTTATATCCTGCCTCAGGCTCTCAGATTAGTCTGCCTGTCTGTTACCAACTGTTCCTATTTTTGTGACCATTGTTGGAAGCATGCCGCCTAAGCCTTCATGCTAAGGCAGGTGTCAGACTCCTGCTGAGCTGTGACAGTTGCTGCTGTCTGTTAGATGAAAGTAAGGAATTTAGGAATGAATCAAAACATACTGCAGCGACTGCACTGCTGAAAGGTGAACATAGTGAAGCAGTTAGCATACACACTCAACTGTCTGTGATGGACAGCAAACATAAATATAACAGCTTGAAATCAGGAGCACTTTGGTATGATAAGTATGCAGGGCACACATGATCTATAAAAGGCTGTGGGGAAAAAAACTGTTCATTCGAAGGTTCACCATACATGATTCACTGCTGACATTTGGGCATAAGGAGCCTTTTTCAAATAATGTTCCCAAGTCAACAGCAGGAATACATATGTTGAGTTAATCAGTTTACAGCGGTCATTCTCAAACATTTGATACAGGGACCCACACCTCAGTTTAAGAACCACTATTTGAAAGGAGGAAATGTTAGAAGATGGGTCTCTGCTTCCTTTCCATAAATGAAGCCAGAATATCCCGAAACCAGGCCTGCCATCTTACACAGTTCAGTTGATTTAGAGTCAGAATCTGTGCAATAGTGATGTGCTTAGGTATTGAGGTCCTACCCATTCACCCCTCTGACACAATCATGAGTTGGGCCTGACCAGTATGGGATTTTTGAGGGTGATGCCGATTTTGATATTGGAGAGGAAGAAAATTTCCTATCTGATATATCGCCCAATATTTTAGATTACATGATTAGGTTATCAAATACTTGTGATACTTGTATCAACTGATAAAATTGCAAAGCATTTTATAGGACAGGCCCTAATCACAAGGTAATCATAGCTGTCAATCATATATTCAAACCCCTTTTCATAGCATTCAATAACTTATTAAAACCAACCATCAGCTTGATAAGAATATGTACAGACGTACATTAATTACGTGACAGAAACCATCTTCGGAAAGAATGCATTTGACATATAAGAGGTATGTACTGAAAGTGTAAGGCATGTGACGAGACAACTGTAGCTGTATGAAAATACCAACTGCGGCAAGTGTTACATTTTCTCGTGTCACTTTTTCCAGGTGTTACCTTCCCTTGATGTGAAATCGCAAGTGAGTGACTGGCAACTGCATAAAATGATATCATAGAAAACATACTTTCATGGCTACAATTTCATTGCTATTTTTAATATCAACCATGTGTGACGATAATTTAAACAGGCTTTGATCTATCAGAATGTGCAGATATGCATTAGTTCCTCCCGTTCTCGCAACTGTAAATGTGAGAAGTTATACATGGGATTCGGTTAATTCCTTATGACAGTATTATCAGAAGAGCACCTGTGTTTGTCAGAAGGAATCCCTACTGCACCAGCTACAAGAGGAACCACCATGACTGGCTGTTGATGGTCCAACGTGTCGACACGTGACTCTTTTCCTCTCCTTGTGCCCAACAAAACAATTGTTATTCTGTCTTTTCCTTTGAGTTATACTTTCCTGACTTTTATTTAAAAAAACGTCCTTGTCCACAGATCAACAGGATTGCTTTAACTAACACAGACGGGAGGACTGAGAAATCTGATCCGTCGATTGTGGTTGTGTATTATAACTATAGATCTATGAACGCAGACAAGGCCTCTAAGGGCGCCCTATAGGCTTTAGGATTGACTGCATCCCCACTTGCTGGGTGTACATACAGTGCACATTATAGACTTAGTGAGCTTATGACATCATGCAGTCAGAAATAGCTAACAAAACTCTGCAGTGGGATGCTACCCAGCTGCAATCATGTTTTAACCACTGATATGCTCACTATTAAATAAAGGGTACTCTATGGAACCAACAAAATCAACAAAAATCTGTGGATAGGAAGTGCAGAGACGTGGTGGTTCACTGCACAATAGCATTTCGTAACCGTAGTGAGATAAGTTACAGACAAGTCTAAAGAGAACCATGAAGGCTACATTAACAGCCGAGCTGGGACCCTCACTCGGGGGTGAATGATGACCCTGGTATGGTCCAATTTATAGCCAAAGCTTAAGTAATATTGCAAATAAAATACTGCTCTCAAATTTTTTGCTTAAAGAAAATACCAATAAAAGCGGATTTCAAATGGGAGTAAATAGTTCCATGTGGTAACACGTAATTGACCAAATGCTGACATTAACCCAGAATTCACCCTAAATTACATAAAGCTTTTGTGTGGACAACTTACTGAACTGACACATTCTGCACCCATTTGTGTGTGTAATTTATCAAAAGGCATACCAGCTTGAAGTGCAGTTTATCATGCGAGGCTCTGCTTATATGTGATCAGTGGAATGCGCCATTTTCCTTCATGCATGTGCGTGTCAGGGAGGATCATTGTGATGATGCATCGTGACGACCTTATTGATCCATGAGGATGAGAAAGATGCCATGTGAAGAAAGCAGATAGATGCTGCTTGGAGGTTAAAAGATGCTGCACGTGAAAAAGTTTACCGATTAAAAAGTAAAAACTGTGTAGAAAGTTTTAAAAGCTGTTAAAGATGTGAGCTATATCTTAACACAG
>JAQLOL010046295.1:0-16138 GCA_029783665.1 Naso thynnoides
ATCTCTATATCTATTGGCACAAACATAACAGAGAACACTATGCAGGTTGTGTAAAGTTTTCAGTGTAGGCATAATAATTCATACTGAAATAATTCTAGGTAGTACATTGTTGCTGCTGGGCAGAAACCTTGCATCTCTCTCTCTCTCTCTCTGTCGCCTGCCTAGTCTGTGCACAAGGTAACTTCTCTCCCCTCAGTGTTTTGGCCTTTTGTTTGGTTTTACAGGACTGATCTTTGCATCACACTTTTGGTTCCCTTCCACTTCCTGATTTACACAACATTCCCGTTACTTTATATTCTTCTTTAGTTTTTGTTAATCCTTATCATTTAATAAATATTATTTATTATTATTGATTTCACTATGTTTTTTGGGTCATTGATTATTTCTGTCCTCCATGTGTATACCTCCACAGTAGTCTAGTTCTCTCTTCAGGGTGGGGATTTCAACATGCAGCATTTCTTGATGTATATTTGTAAAGGGAAATCTTTTACCTGTTTTTTAGTGCAAATAAATGTCACATTTATAAAAATATTACTAATATAATACAACATTTTGAATTATTACTTGTTTAAACTAAACATGTAATAATTCAAATTATTTTATCATATTAGTAATATTCCAATTATAAAAGTATACATATATCTCATGTTGTCATTCTGTACGCTGAGTTTTAACAGCCCATATATTGATTTGACATAATACCTTGTGTGTGTGTATGTTCATTGCATCTATCTGAGGTCCAATGGGGAAATAAGTAGGTGATCCCAAACTTTTGACCGAAAGTGTAGCATAATTACCCATAAGTGCAGTGTTATAACTACATCTCTGATTTTTATAATAAACCAAACTGTGTGAAAATCGGTTCGGAATAAAAGCATAATCTCCGATTTATGAACAATAACTCGTGGATTCTGCACAAAAATGCTCAATTTTTTCTTTAGAAAGCTCTACTTGAACAGCATCTTCACACTAACATTAAAGCTGTGTATGACAAAGCAAAACAAAACATCTGCAAGCCCATAAAATGTATTTCTATCCATGGCACAGTTTACATTTACTGTTAATGCACAAATGGCTGTTCCTCTCCTCACCTGTTATCCACAACAGAAGCAAAAAAAAAAGAGCAATTTCTTCTGAATAAAAGCAACTTTATTAACTTTTGCACAGAGTGGATGTGCTGTTCTTGTACCATTCTGTGATAGCAAATTAAGTGTTTACTGTCCCAAGCTGAAAAATATTTGTGAGTTTATTATTCAATAGACACTATTAAAGCTTAGTGTGAACTAAATGATAAGGACCCAGAGGGTGGTTCTGCATTGTCATCTAATCTGTTCTGTAAATGGGCTAAAATATATTTTAAAAAATCATTTGGTAGGTAGACCCGGTAGGCTAAATGATGTCTGTGGGGAATTTCTGTCACCAAAAGTAAAACAAATGAGGTAAAACAAAACAAAAACAGAGGGCATTTTCTTTAACACAGCTGATGTTTATTTAGCAGTTCATTGGGTTGCTTTTTTGTTTCTTAACACAAACAAAATAAAGTGTAACTTAACTAAAATTAAAAATTAAATTATGAATCAGCTCAACTACTGTAACTTAAAAAAAATGATTATGCACAAAAATTGCTTCATTTTTGTGTTTAAGATGAAATAGACATGAACATATAAACTGGCAGGATACTGATATTTTCATTTTTTAGTTACAATAAAAATAATAACAATAAATGAACAATGAACCAAGTGGGGGAAAAAAACAAAACAAAACAAACAAAAAAAACCCCACAACAACCCAGGTTTAACTAATGGTCACGAAAAACGTTACCAAAATTTTGTCCAAAGACAAGTTTTCAAGATTCACCTTTTTTAAATCCCTGGGGGAATTGATCCTCTGCATTTGACCCACCCTATTTTTTAACCTGAAGTACACAAACTGAGGAGCAGCAGGCTGCTGTGGTACAGCAGATCTTTGCCAGTTCCTTGGTCAGGGGCACTGAATGAAGTGTTAACCCAACATGCATGTCTTTGACAGCGGGAGGAAACCAGAGCAATGTGACTTGATGGTGTGATCTTGTTACTTTTATCTGCTGTTTCCAAACAGATTTATCTTACATAATTCTTCTTAATTTCTATTTCATATTTACTTGTCTTAACTTATTGTACTTGTTTTTCTTTCTTTCTTTTTTAAATATGTCTATTATGACATATAATAGTGCAATAATAGTGTAATAATGCACAAAAATACCAAAACAAATTCCTTCTATGTGAAAACTTGGCAAACAATCTGATTCTGTAAAAGTAAAAAAGAAGTAGCCTAGTTGCTGTGTCAGATGTATCCCGGCAAATGTGCGGTGTGTACTTTTTGTTTCCACTTTTCACTGTTGTTCTCTTTAACCTCACACAAGGTTAAAGTTGAAGAGTTGAAGTTTTGTTGAAGATGAAGAGATGTGTGTCTATATTTCAGCACTGTAATGAACTTAAAACCTGTCCAGAGGGAAACCACCTGCTTGCCCAGTGTTGTCTCTGCAAATGGCAAGCAGTTACAGAAAATGGAGGGATAGATGTTTGGAATTTTGCAGATTCTTGGCCTGAATGGTGCTCTGATGTGCATTTGAAAGTTGAAAGCTTTTCATGTCTCCATATTGGCTGTATTGCAGCTCCTGACCTTGAACTGTACCGACAAGAGTATTTAGGACATGTTCACCACTACAAACTTGATCCCTGGGGGAAAAAAATGGTCACATAAAGTAACGTGAGTCAATGACCATGTTTTCATGCACATAATATTCCAGTTATAGACCGAGTATTGAAGTGTTGGAATGGAATCAGCCAGACGGTAGACGGCAAACTGGACGGTAAAATTTGGTGAGGCCGGCAGAGAATGCCTGCAACAGTGACAGCAGACAGCTTTGCCACCCAAAGTTAAAATATTTTAACTTATTGCAGTTCTCTGCAATGGAATTTATAACTGGATGTTACGTTATGCTGCATTCACATGAAATCAGGCAGCCGGTAGATGGCAGATATGGGAAACACCTTGTGAACGGTATTGTAACAAAAAAGTTAAATTGGAGGACTATCAGTTTTGTGCTGATTGCAATAATACCCGGATTATTGCAGTCAGCTCCGGGTATTATTGCACCAAATGAATCACCTTCACATTGTCAAGATCAGTAATGTTTTCTCCATGCATGAGGCAGTTGAGGATTAATGTAACATCCGGTTGTAAATTTCGTTGCGGAAGATGGCAAAAAGTTAAAATATTTAAACTTTGGACGGCAGCGCCGTCTGCCGTTACTGTTGCTGGCATCCTCTGCTGGCCTCATCAAATTTTACCATCCTGCTCTCATCCACTTAGATAACATCTGCTTTGCAGTCTACCATCTGCCTGATTCCACATGAATGCAGCATTAATCCTCAAAACGCCTCATTGACGGAGAAAACATGAGTGATTTCGTCAAGTGAAGGTGATTAATTGGGTGCAATAATACCTGGAGTTGTATTTACCACAGTCTGCAGACCTAATGAGATGTTGAGCAAATTCAATTTCATTTTAATGTTAAGTTTGCAATAGAAAAACAAGAAAAAGCTGCATATTACAGCTACACTATGATATTACCACAGCAACACATTGTCATTAGTGTTTCATTTTGCAGTGCTTTCATTCTGCCGTTCACATGGTGTCTCCTGTCTGCCATTTACCCACTGCCTAATTTCACGTGAACGCAGCGTTACCCCTGTAAGCATTACCTGATTAAGCCCTTATTTCAGTAATGAAAAACCTGAATAAGATAGCTGGGTTACATCTGTATTAGCTGGAATATATAGACATGTATACACCTTAACAAAGTACCTACTGGGGCATGCTCTTGTGTGCATGCTTGTATGTGCAGTAACAAGTAAGACAAAGATGGGCAGAGCTCGCCTATACTGCTAGTGTATCTCAAACACTGGTAGCCAACACAAAATGCTAGCCTGCCTCCAGCCAAAATCAGGTATGTTCCTACCTGGTCCATGTGAGCAGTTTTGCGCATATAATGGAGGTGATGGACTCCTTTTGCTGCTGTCTAAAGCCTCTATAACACATCCAAAAATCTCCAGCATGCTCCATCGACATGTGACCGTGCATATTCACCATGCTACAGAGACATTGTCATTGTGGGCGAAAATACAGAGGAACTGGAACTAGTTGTTTGGCACCTCTGACACAGCATGTTTGTACTCCAAAAATGACAAAAATATTATTATTTCATAGTGTGGTGAATGTGTAAGTAACCTGTGGTATCTAGTGACCTACTGAAAGCACACAAGAGGGAAAGACATCTATTCTTGTCTTACATCTGGATTTTGGATGAATTGGCTAAATTCCCCAAAGAGTGCAGTTTTCCATTAAAACATCAATGACCGTAAAAAAAAAAAAAGAAGGCTGCATTCGATTTTTCAGGTGTACCTAATAAAGTGGCCACTGAAAGGACACATGAGGCCCTTTAAGTTCTGATCCATATTAAATGTCAGAACAGCAGTGAAAACCTCAGACCTGTGGCACGTGTGCATGTGAATTTGGTCCTTTTTACAGTGTTTCAAGTAAGGGATTTTGCACAGTAATAAAGAGAAATGTTAGTTTAAGAACAGCAGAGGGCGTCATATCATTTGGAATAGAATCCAGGGACAACCTTGAAGGTTGATCAAGAGGTTTGCTGTGAGCTGTGATTACAAATATCACCTCTGTTAATTATGAACTTGTTTAGTTTATGAATCTTTCTACATGAAAAGTTAAAGAATACCTGTAGAAACAGATGAAAGAGAGCTCTACTACAAAACCATAGCATCTTAACAAGCAAATCCGTCTCATTTATGTTCAGTATATCTCATAAAATTTAATATAGGCCACAGTCCCAAACAAGTGGCATAACATATCAGTGACATATGGGGCTATAGGAGATATAGGAAAATCTTAAAGGGATATGTAACTTTTTTTCCCTTTTTGTTATTTTCCTCCCTCTTGAATTCCAGACAAGAATATAGATACCATTCTTTTGACTATGCGTGCATAACAATGAAGAGATTGGTAGAGCTCACCCACTGCTTATTAGCTTAGCTTAAATACTTGTAGTCAACGGGAAGTGCTAGCATGCCTCCGCCTACAGTCATCTAATAAACTTTTTAGACTTAGATTAGCACTGTATGTATTTCTTCTTCTTCTGCTGTTTACTAGCGTGCATGCGACTTGTGGTTTACTTCCGGTATATATTTGATTCTAAAATCACATTAAGCGCTAATCTGAGTCTAAAAATAACAAGACAAATAAACAAGGCACAACAAGCACACAGGACCGTTTAGAATTGTTGGATAGTTTATCTGATGACTTTAGGCGGATGCAGGCTAGCACTTTCCACTGACCACCAGTATTTGAGCTACGCTAATTAAGGGTGGGTGAGCTCTACCCGTCTCTTTATTGTTATGCACGCACAGTCAAAAGAATGGTATCTATATTCTTGTCCAGAATTCAGGAGGGGGGCAAAAAAAATGGTGTATCCCTTTAACAAGTGAATCTTACTCGTTCCTGTTGTAGATTTTTTTAGTTAGTATGAGCAAAAAAATACCTTAACTTAATATCTTTTTTACTTGTTTTTGAAGTGGCTTTTGTCCAGTGTAAAGAGACAGAAGTCAGTCAGATTGTTGGTTTCTGAAAGTTTCGGAAATGGTCAAAAACCAATGAGAGAACAAAAGAGAAGCACACTTTTGTTCCTGTTTGCACTGTTCAGATTTTATCAAACTGAACATATCAGTCTCCCAAAACAGACCCATAATTTTACTTTCATGTAAGTTTAATTACATCAGTGAATATACTTGTAAATTTTATAGTCTAAAATAACTTGATGGGCCTTAAATATAGAGTGTTGATTTTGGCTTTGGCTCATATGGCCGGTCAGTGTAAGTATGTTCTGCTCATGTGTGACTGTATATAAGTCTGAGTGTTGCATAACATCCTCTGGTGCTGCTCGTCAGTCAGGGACACTTGCTGCATTGTCGACAGCTCAGCCTCCCAGAGTTTCTACCTGTATCTGCAGGAGAGCCACTGCAGAGCCAAAGCACACAAACTGCAGCTCCAGATATGAATTCACTCCTCCGTTTATGTACACAGAAGAACTGCTCACTCTAAGCGCCTCCTGCCACGCATGAAGGAATTCTCTAAATATGTAGAATACTGACTTGTTTGTGCTTTTTGCCAATCAAATTCAGAGAGAACTGACTCAGGAATCATTCAGAGTATGATCTGTGATATGTGCCCTGTTTAGGAGCAACTCCCAGGATATGCAGATGTGAGGAGATGATTTATGGCAGCTTGATAGCTGGTAACAAAGTCTAATATACAGCTGACCGAGAGACTTTTATGTGGGTGATCTACACATGACTCTAATTTAATAAACTTTCCTCAAACTACCAGATACCTACATAAGGAACTGGGTGTGCAAAAGGAGATTGTTTGAGTGTGAGAGTGTGCGCAGCGGACTGCAGATCTAAAATTACAAAATTCCTGTAGAAATCCATGGGCTCAGCAGACTCCTGGAACAGTTTGTACTTCAAGAGCCAAAAAATATAATCGCATGATGAAACTGATTCTAATATATAATTTTCTAAGGCTGTTAATGTGAAGGATCATACGACAACCTCCTTTTCATACTAAAATCATACTTTTTCTCATTGCCAGCCATCAGGAACACATGCTGAAGAAGCTCTAACATCATGTGTGGAGTGATACACGATGATTAAAATTCATGGCTGGTTGATTTAAAAAAAATCTGATTGCAGAATGAGTTTAAAATGGGAATGATGAAACATGTTGTCTAAACTAACACCAAAAACAACTGAACTTCTCTGGAAGACTAATTGTGGATGTGATTGAAAATGTGACTTTGGTGTTGCCTGATGGTTGTGTCAAGAATAACAGTTATACTCATGCAAACACAGAATGGCAGTCAGAGAGCAACACGATCACACTGGATATCACCACAAGTGCCTGATTTTTCTTTTGCAAGTCATTACCACAATATAAACAACATTATGATCATGTAAGAAAATGAGAATTATTATTATTATTATTATTTTGGTTGCAAAACGCTCCACTTTGTTCACAGGTAGTGTCTGACTTTGCAGGTTTTGTGCAGCACATTCATTGGAGCTTTTTCTATCTGCTGCTGCTAAAAACACTGATGAAAGTGGAGAGCCTGGCTGGTTGAAACCATCCTGATCACATGAGCTCAACATTTCCGTCTCTCTCTACGCATCAGTCTAGGTTTGAAACCGCTAAAGATGATTTCAGTGGGTGGGAGCTGGGAGCAAGGTTAATATCGTTGACGAAAACTAATGAAATAATGAAAACTAGAGGGAAAAAAAACATCAGTGTTAAGTGAAATAACAATATAAAACTAGACTTTGCAAAAAACGATAAACTAACTTAAACTATAATTAACGAGATAATATCCGTAGTCTTTGTCTTTGTCGTAATATTTTGTGTGGATATTAAATCTGTCTTATAAGATCTATGTTCCTTCTTTCTCCCATTAGGCAAGCCAAACTACCAGTCAGACCGCGCTCCTCTTCTGGTAACCAATAACAGATGCCAACCTGACTGGCATCATAGCAGCAAGGGCTAAAGTCAGGAAAGAGGTTAAGTTCGATATGGTATTACTTTGAGTTAGTGTCTTGTAGAGGAAGATGAGAAAATATGTCTTACTGTCTTCTTGATCTTGTAATGTCCTGTTGTCTTTTGTTGAATATGGACCCTGGGAAGACTAGCTGTTTCCACTGGAGCAGCTCATGGGGATCAGTAATAAATGAAACTAAACAAAAAATAAATGTTCAAAAACCCAACGAATCCTAAGGTAAATCTAAAAAGCACAAATGCAAACCTAGCTTACCTTGGGGAAAGTCAACGAGAATGCTGAGCCCCCTACCCATCACAGCATCATCAGGCTGTATGACAGACAGCCACACAACCAGAGATGAGCAGCCAACCCTGCTACATTCAACTGTCATGAAAGCCTGTGGCAAGTTAATTTAAACTAACACAAGAAACAGAAGCATGACATTTTTTTAAAATAAAATACTTATTCTGACCTTTTTTAATCTCGCCCCAACAAATACCTCATAATGCAAAAAAGACTAAAGCCAACACTAAAACTAATAAAACTCAACTAAAACTAAGCGTTTTGAGAACATAAAACTTAATTAAACTATGAATTCACTTTAAAAACTAGCTAAGAGTAAACTGAAATTGAAAACTAAAAGTCAAAAATGAATTAAAAATAAAAGCTACTGCAAAAATCTGAAATTATTATAACCTGGGCTGGGAGGAATGCTGACTGAAAACCAGCTGGCAGCGTCCTTGTTGTACGTCTTAACGTTGTGAACACAGATCTGCATGGCTGTTATCTCCACCTTTGAAGCCTCTCATATCTGATCCTTCATTAGCTCAACAAGTGGTGGTACACTATATGAAAATCAGATTTGTGCCAGGGAACATCTTCTTCATCACCAATGGAGCAAGTTGATAAGACTGGACGGAAGAACAGTGAAAACGTCTTTTCCCCTTAAGAAACTCTGCGAGTACATCCTCTTGTTTTTCTTTAATTGTTATTGAATCCATTTCTGCAATAGATACATTTATTGCTGTGTTTATTTGAGAGCTGCCATTACGCCATTACACCTACTGCTCAGTCCATGATTGGCTGTACATATTCTGAGTTTAGTCCAGACTGATTTGCAGAGCAAGAGAGAAATGTTGAGCTCACGTGATCAGGATGGTTTTAACCAGGCTAAAGAGCAAACAGCAAAACCAAAAAATGAGCGGAAAGATGCAGAAGGAACACGCAGAGGCAGCTGATAATTCTGTTGGTTTATTACTCTTTTTAAAGTTTTTTCACATCTTTCTCATGTTTGAAAAAGGGAAGCAGGAACGTAATCGTTAGAGACTAATAGTAGAGTACCAACTTGCACTCTTGATTTTGGGGGGATTTGCTGATTCTCTGCGCTTCAACGGGACAAACAGATTCAGATGGAAGCTATAAGAAGTGATCCTGTGCATCCCGTTCATCCTCCTAACCTAACCCATCCCTAACCTGCTCATACTGTCTTTGACCTCCTTTTTTAATTGAGGCATTCGCAGTTGGAGGGTTTGCTGTAGCGTGAGCAGAAATATTTCCTCATCTCTTTGACTGTTGCTGTGGAAAGGCCACGCAGGCTCGACCACAGCGGGCGGCTGTGAGGAGGTGTTAGATTATAACAGGAACGAGCACAGCAGACCATACATTACCGTGAAGAGGAATTATTTTCACAGCAGGCCGCAGAAGTCTGCAAGCGTGAACTCTCCTGCTTGTCTGAAGATCATCTCTTTTTTTTGTTTGATCTAATTTCACACAAACCAGCTGTCTACTGAAAATTAAAGGGTACGTTCAGTCAAATTACAAACATATTTCCACATAACCCTTGTAATACATACACATGCAAATTTTATTCAGTGAATTCAATGAGTGCAGCTTCCATCTTTAATACAGTGAAGGTGAATTTAATTTGCTTGTGCTGCTCATCGCATTAAAAACACACTCAAAAATCCCAGAACATCTCTCAACCCTTCAACCAAAGAGAGTTTTTGCAAATATATTCGATGTGCAAAATGCCACGCAGCTGGCGATTCATGCTTGAATTTATATTTAAACTTACTCAGACTTAAATATATAGTTTACTTACATGTTCAGCTAAAATTTAAAGTAATCTGAACAGGAATCAGTCAGCGGTATCAGTTACTACATTTACATGCTCAAAATATTCAGTTTATGTCCTTATTCCAAACAAGACAATGTTCCCATTCAAATTATTTCAAGGATAACAAGAACAAATATTTCTAGAATATTTCTGTTTACATGCAGCTGCACAATCTCAGATTACCTTAATTACATAATGATGACATGACTGTCATTTATTAACCTTTTGGAAAAGGTAAGTTTTGCCACATGTGCATGTATATTCAAAAACCTGTTGAAGTCCAGTCTTGAAGGCCTCATGAAATGGAAGTGAGACTGTAATTTGGTTTCGCATATTGAGGGGTTTCCGCAAAAAACAGTCTTCTAGGCAGGCACCTGTAGCAGATACTGACATTCACAATTGCCAGTTTAGTCTTTAAAGCAACACTAAGTAACTTTGACTGCAACCCGCTGCTTCGAAAAATGAAACTTATTGATGTATGTTAATACACCGCACTGAACAGCTATTTTAGTAAAATCGGGCCATATTTTACAGAGAAAATGCCTGCTGGTTTTCCCTCTGATGTCCTAAAACTGATCTGTCTGTCTGCAACCTTTTATTTTATTTTTTTCACCAGCAACGACCCAGCACTGCAGCTGCAGCTTTGGTCTGCAGGAAGCCCACCTGTTGCTTTCAGGAACCTCCGTGAATCACAAAGTTGAGGCAGAGCAGTTGTAGGACATCATCTTCATCAAATATGACCTGGTTTTACTCAAATTGTTGTTTTATGCAACGTATGAACGTGCATTGTTAAGTTTAGTTTTCGAAGCAGTGGGTCGTAAAGTTACATAGTGTTGCTTTAAGTTGTGAAGGAACAACCTTTCAAAATAAGCTTTTGCCATGTCTTTCCAGTATGCTGCAGCACTGTGTCCTGTGTTGTTAAAAAAAAAGTTTTGAGTTAAAAAAAACAAACAAAAAAACAAAACACAATTAAGCTTTTACTCTGCAGCTTTTCTTGTGATGAGACGGTTGTGACTCAAGTTGATAAAGTGCATTAAATGAATGAAAAAATAGCTTTGGCTTTTTGCAAGTGGGTGCTAAGGTTAGCTGGGTTTGCATCCATTCACTAAGATCAAACCAGCTCTTTGCTGGTATCCCTGATACAGGTTGTTTTTTTAAACAAGCAAACAGCTGATGCTTTGTACACCCAGCTAGGATTACAGAATCCCTAAAACAGTTACTGCATAAAAAACTATAACTTTTATGGAGGATATTCGCAGTTTTGTTTGATTAAACTTTTTCTTCCTTCATTTAACATACTTTTTCAACTGCAGCCATGTTCTCTTCTCGTTCTTATCACTAGGAAAGCGGCAGAATGAGAGTTTAATTGTTTTTTTCCTTTACTCAGATCTGTTGAAACAACACGTGACACAGTGCTGCAGCATATTGAAAAGACGGGGCTTGAACCCAGATGTAGTAATTTAAAAGGGGTTTGACTTAAAGATAGGGCTTAATGTACATTACACCCACCCAATGTCCCCAAGTGCAAATCCGGCCATAGCTTTTTGTTTGAAGTAATTGCTGAAGCTGGCAACGCTGCTGCTGAAGCTGAGACACAGGTTCATTCACAGCGATGAAGCTGATGCATGTCAATGGTAGGCCTGTGTCTTTATTATTTGAAAAAAAGTCAAGAAAGCATTATCATTGGATGAAAAATCAGTGCAGGATGAATCATCTCAAATATTTGGCATTTTTACATGAGGTGCAAACAATTAACACATGGTCACAGGATTAAAACTGGGAAGGTTTTTTTTTTTCATGTAGTCTTTGAATGATATTTGTGCCTGCATCCCAATCTCAGCCCTGTAAAGTGCTGGTGAGTTGGTTTGTTTAAAATGCACAAAGGTGAGCGTACAAACAGGCAATGGCGTTTGGTTTGCAAACTGTAGGGGAAAAAAAACTCTAATTCAGACACATTTGGGGAAAAAAATCCTCAGCAGATCCCCTTTGGAATGAGACCTAATCCAGAATATTCAAATGGAATATGCTGCTTACATGTGCTGCATCAAATTTGGATCTGGTTGTTTTTGAATTAAAAGTAAAAAACTAGAGCGCATGTAATCAAAGTCGGTGTTTGACTTGAAGAAACAAAATAGAGGAAACGACAGCTCGCACACTGCAGGGCTCCAACATTCAAATCATTTAATACACCAAAGTAGTGACGTCTCAAACACTTAGGAACTCAAGGAAATAAACTAACTTAAGGAAACAAACACACATCACAAGCATCGCTTTGATTCTGCAGAACGGTTAAGGTGGAAACAGAAGAAGTGCTCACAGTGTGAAAGAAGGAAACATCTGTGCAGCAGCTGATCACCTCAAACACATGAACACTCACCCGATGAGACGGACGATCTGCTGCCTTCAGCTCGGTCACATTAATTTACTTGGCCCTTTAGTCCGGTCAGATAGAGCGGCATCAGGGTGGTCATGTGAGCTGAATCTCCGACAGACAGCCTCTGTGTGTGTGTGTGTGTGTGTGTGTGTGTGTGTGTTGGTGTGTGTGTGTGTGTGTCGTGGGAAAGGACAGAGTTAGAGGTGGATTCAGGATCAGGGTTCACCACACAGCATCACTCCTCATCTTAGACACATAAACTGACACTTGGTTTCTTTGGGTTGTTTTGAGGAAGACTCGTGAGGAGGTTTGTGAAGCAGGTGATGCTCATCATCAGATCATATCACAACAGTTTTGGCAGAGAAAAGGTGAAAGACAAAGACTTCTGAGTAATGATTGCTGAGTGAACATCGGGCCTCCTTTATTGAGAAGAAATCAGAGACTTAACCTCATGAAAACTCTGGCAGTGTTACAGGAAGCTTCAGTAACTTTATGATTGTGGCACGAAAAAAAAAATCTTTTACTTACATTCTCATATGGAACATGAACATTTTAAACCTCAGACTTGATATTTTTAAAGCTGAAGAATGAAGGCACATGCAACAATTTGAGCTTATGCGAGTATGACACGAACAAAAGGCATCATCAGTTCCAATCATCACATCCTTTAATGGTTCACCATAGAGTAGCTCTGTTTGGAGGTGGTCCTTACTACAAATGTGACCTCACCATGAACGGGCCTACACAGCTTTTGTGCTACACACAGTGAATTCTGCATCTTTATACATCAAAAACTGAAGATGACATGACACACAAAAGTTTCAAACTTACAAAATAAGCTTCAAACGTGAACATATAAAAATTGACCTTATCACCTGAAGTCAAACATCTCTCACATGCGTTGGAGGACAATTTGGAAAAAGATTTTTGGCTCATACAAACATCACAGACCTTAAAGCAGCTTTGACTGCGACCCACTGCTTTGAAAAACGAAACTTAACGATGCATGTTAATGCTTTGCACAAAACAGCAGTTTTAGTAAAACTGGGTCATATTTTACGGAGAAAATGCCTACTGGTTTTCCCTCCGATGTTTAAAGACTGCTGTGTCTGTAGTCTTTTATTTTTGCTGCCACCAGCAATGACCCCGTGCTGCAGTCGCAGCTATGGTCTGCAGGAAGCCTACATGTTGCTTTCAGGAACACAGTAATGCATCACTAATTATAATCCAATAATATAATGGATATTACTCTGAAGTTTGAGGCTCATACTTTTGTACCTAAGTTAGATTCTAAATGAATGACAGTAATTCTACACTGTAATATTAACACTTTTACTCCAAAGATCGGAACTTGTTTGTAACCTCTTCACCTCCACTGTTCGTGTTTTTCTCTGTCAGGTCAGAAAGTTTTACTTCAGTAAATTTTTCACATTTTTAGATCAATTAGGACTCCTCTAAGGGAGCCAACACATCTCATTCAATCTCCTAAAAGTGTTTTGTTTGCAATAAGATGCAGCTATTTTCTCATCTCACACATTTCGCTGCTTTTATTAATGCTAGTAAATCAAAGTCATCTCAGGTAGTTTAAATATTTGAACCTGGTTTTGCTGAATCCCAACAGACCACAGACCACCTCAGACTCTATCATACTGAGGAATGAAAGAACCCTTTCAGGAGTTTGACTTTAATGACTTACAGTTATTTACAGAGTGCTTTGACAACCTCACACATTTGATTATAGGTGTAATCGACACCAGAGGTCTTCACATGATGTAAAACTCCTCTGTTACAACAAACGTGGAACGAGTCAATGATGAAGCATGACGTGACAGGATGACACCTTTGTATCGAAGCTGCTTATGTTAACTACAACATTCATTGCTTTAAGACGGATAATGTCAAATGACTGCTATATTGTACTAACTTCAAGTATCGGGGAAAAATTTAACTGTTTTCTTGTCAGATATTATCACAAAGACAGGGCAGTGAAACGAGCATTCATCCTCTTAGACTGAGCTGATTTCTGCATTTCTAGAGTGAAACAAATTCACACAGACAGAGTGAACACACTGAGTAAGGCTGCATGGTGATAAACTGGGAGGAGGTCGTACCCTCCACACAGGCACCTCCTGGCAGGCCTCTCTGAGCCCTCTGCTGGCTTCGGCCCTCCCATCCGGCTCTGCACCCCCTCATCCTCTCCTCCTCAGCCAAATACACCCTGCCTTTAACTCCTCCCCTCCTAACCAACACCGCTCAGCCCGCTCCTCCTTCTCCGACCCACCGGTCAAATCTCCTTTCTTCACACTATCTAACCCACTGACAGCTCACTGAGTTCACCATGATAATTTTATTTCTTTATCCACATGAATGTGTTCTGCCACGTTGACACAAATCCCCTGCTCTGGAATGAAGTGAGTCACTAGTGTAAAAGAAGAAAAAGAGGAATGAGAATGTAGCAGACACGTGTGACGTGCTGGATGGACAGAGAAAGGATGGTGAACTACCACCTACAAATATTCTTCTTTTAGGTAGGAAACTTCACTCATACTGTCCCACAGCAGAGCTAAAACACTTTAGTATGCCACAGAACACATGGAGACATCATATAAACTATAAACAGAGAAACTCACACACCTACAAAAACTTGAATTCTAAGAAACAAAACACATTGTTGCTCACTTCAGTCAGCTCAGCGGTCTTGATGCTACAGCCGTGTGTTAGCTTGTGGTGGCTAAAGTGACAAACTTTGGGTAAATATCGTTTCATAAAACTCTTTACTGACTTTATGACTCTTCTCAAGTGTTTTATTTGTTTAGCATTTTAGCTAAATGTTAGCAAGATTCTGTTAAAGGGATAGTTGAGTATTTTTTAAGTGAGGTAGTGAGGTTCAATTTTAGGAGAAGGGGGGGAGAAATCACTGCAGCTGAAGACAGCATTGAACTGTTGCAGAAAAAACCTTTTTTCAAAAACCACACATATAAGGCTTCCCTAAAAAAGTTAATACACATTCAATTGAATGCTAAGTTTAGGATTTTTTTCACTGCTTTAGTTTGCTGCCAGACATTTATCTTACATTTAACGGTTGAATTGCAAATTGATATGGTGCACAGCAGAAGCCGGCATGTGTGGTGTTGTAACATACGGAGGGACTCCAGTTGAAAAAATTTAGTGCCAAAATAAACGGCTGTCTGGCGGCTGGTAAAAAAAATCCTAAATTTAGTGTACAGTTGAACAGGTATTAGTTTTTTTCAGGGAAGCATTCATATATGTGGCTATAAATTGTTTTTCTCTGCTGACCCGTCTGCAACAGTACGATGTTGACTTTCGGTGCAGCAATTTCTCCCTCCTTCTCCTAAAAGTTATGCTTCTGATCATCTGCAGGAAGTAACAGACTGACTGTGCATAAGTACCTCATACAACCCCACCTCAAAAATTCTGAACTATTCCTTTTAGCAGAAGCATAAATATGTCTATAATAATTATTTTATTCCTTTAATGTAAAAGGAACACAGTCTCATTTTATAAACTCAGCCCTGTTTGTTAAGTAAAGTTAAAACACCTTTAATGTCATATTATCACAAAACAAAACAAAACAAAGCAAAATAACAACTTTGTAGGTAAATTATAGGCAATCATGGACTTTCAGTCAGGTCACCAGAACTTTGACGATATATTCTATTTTAAGACATTTTCTTATTTTTGTATGAAAAAAAGAGGTATCTTCATTTAAAATTTGTTCTACAAAACATTTACCCGTCCGTCATTTCTCTCTGTTACTGCAGAATCCTGCAGAGCTGCTTTGATGAAAGAGGAAAAACAGAATTGGGCTGAAACACTGATGTTAGCTCTGTGTGTGTGTGTGTGTGTGTGTGTGTGTGTGTGCGTGTGTGTGTGTGTGTGTGTGTGTGTTTTAAAGAGAGAAAGGAACTAATGTGTTTTTGCTTCAATCTGACTTCTCCAGAAAAACACAAACAGAAAGAGTGTAAGAGGGTGAAAAGAATAG
>JAQLOL010046512.1:0-16120 GCA_029783665.1 Naso thynnoides
AAAGGCATGTGTATCACATGCACAAGGCCTTTAAAACATGAACATATTAAAAAAAAGAAAAAAAATCTCCATCGCATAACCAGGTCAAATCAGTCGACGTTTATGAACGACTGTGCTTCCCACACAGGATTATACTTCTAGTGGAGTGTTTGTCATTGTAATATACTTTAGTAAGATCCTGAAAATATGCTCAACGTTTTTGTGAAACATTTTTGTTCAAATTTAGGGAGTGAGCCGTAGAGAAGTCCTAAGGCTTAGCCTCTAGTTACTAATTAAGACTATGTGCCATTCCAGCACAGAGAGATGTGTCATTCAAGTTATTTATTTTTATTTAAATATTTGAAGGGTCTGGGGCCCAATGGGAAAAAAAAGCTTTAAACTAAATTTGTTTCAAACCTTTTTTATCTTAATGAAGCAGAGGAGCTTGACTAACCTGTTATATAAATATTCTTGTGGAGGTTAGAGGAGGAGTTTTTGAAAGGGGAGATCTCGGTGGTTTAAGGAAGGCACAGAAAGTATTTCATTGTGTAACTGTTGCCTTTTTTGTGTGTGTGTGATTTTGGTGCCGAAGGTGAGGCCAGGGATTGTCGCTGGAATCTGCCTCTTGTTCTGGATTTTTTGCTTTAATGAGCACATTGTTGTCAAAAGACAGCTGTTGCTCATTTTCATGCAGGCAGCTGTAAGACAGCCTTCACATGCTCTCTAAGTGAGCAACACTTTTACAAAAAGAGGACTATGTACTGTCACACTTTTTAAATTTTTTTTTTAATGGTCATAATATGATTACAAAAATGACAAAACAAGTAAAATTTGGTGGAAAAATAGTCACAGTATGTTTTTGTAACTGATAATTATGTTGCAGCTGTTTTCTTAAGTTTTTCTTGAGCGTAAAAAATACCAAACTTACTTTTCTTCTTAAGATAATATGGCTTCATTAAAAATTAATTTGTATCTCATTGTTTTAGGACATCATTCTTCTTTTCTTATTCTGTCTTCAAGTGTTAAAATTTTACTTGTAATTTCCACATTTTCCCTTAAAAATGGACGTAAACCTTCATCATTTTTATCCAATCTGTATCTTTTCGAAAGAAAAATAAATAAACATCTTAAACACTCAAAAAGAAAAAATGCTTTATAGCTAAATATTGGCTATTTTAAAAAACATATATATCTTTAATGTCTCTTTTTTTAATGAGTGTGGAAACACAAACCGTAGTTTAATAACATTTGAAACAAGATCTCAGGGTCTCCTGTCATTTAAAGATGTTTGCTTCCACAACTTTATTAGTAATTTATTGACCAATAACTCTGTTTGTGTTTTAATTAGAAAATATTAGTGTATGCTAATGAAGTGTTATTTGAGAAAAAAAAAATTAAACTGAATTTAAACTTCTTATTTCAGCTGGTAGCTGTTGCAGGCGTATGAGGCAGAAAAAATGTCATTTTTATTGTACTGTTAAAATCACAATCTGGTGGTTTATGGCGGTAAGTTATTATTATTGTGACGATCATTTCAGTCAGTGGAGATCCAGTTAAAAAGAGCATTAACAAATGAAGTAATTTGTCTGAAATAATGTGAACCTAGAAGGTTAAAGAAACACCAGACATATCTTCAGAAAAACTGTGCCATATTTTGACAGGGTAATGATGAGTTGCACAGGAATCATCTCCCAAACTGAGTCCTGGCACTGCTGGTGCTGGTGATGGAATCAGAGCAACGGCACTTGGAGTGTGGAGGGGGACTTGTTATGATATCAGTGGAAGGACCCGTGGCCACTTGACGTGATGACAACCGGAGCTGAAAGGGATGGAACAGGATGGCGTTGATTTGACGCTGAAATGACAGCTGACAGCAGCGGTCAAAAGAAGTATTAATGTTTGACATGGACAATATGACTTGTTGAGAGAGGTTGTGGAAAAATCTGTAAGAGAGTAAAAGTCCTGTAACAGCTGACTGAGCTGAAAAGAGAGAGGAGGAGGAGGACCTTTACCCAGTCCTTTATCAGTACATTTTTTCATTCACAATCAAGAATCTATGAGGAAATTGAACTAACAACATACAAATCTACGATGTGCCCCCATGCTTACTAATATCCCCCCAAAAAACTCCAAGCAAGTTGATTCAAAGCAGCCCCCTACCCTTTTATACATTGAGAAAAAGTCACTTTTGGCTACAGTGTATAAAATGCCTCCATCTCTCCAAACAGAAACAAACTGAGGTCTGGCACAGTTTTACATCACTGTAACTCTGTTCAAAGACCTCTGAGGAAAAGCTTTACATCTACATCATCCTCTCACCTTATTGTTTTTCTCCTGGTGAGCCATGTGCTCAGCTTGGCTTAACCCATCAAACCGATATCCACACATATATTTTGACGCTGGGTTGGAGAATATCTGCGATCACAATTAAAATGCCTCCAGCAGGGCAGTCTGTCTGGGACAGCTGAGCCAAACACATTGTAAGGCGTCCTCGTCTTGGCAAAACACTCTCACTGCTCTTCAGTCTATGCCACAGTCAGCTAATTGTAATAAAATCAGGGAAAGCAAGAATGGGAAAGGGAGTAAGCATAAAGACTTTTTCTGAGTGAATCTCTACTAAGATTGATTAGTTCTTTGTGTTGTTTTGTTTTTCCAGGACAACTGCAAATTTGGAGGAGTGTCAGGCCGATAGTTATCTTCTGATTCAAGAGGAACAATCGACCAGCTTTTCACTCTCGCAAGGATCTTGGAAGGGGCCTGGGAGTTTGCTGAAACCAGTCTATATGTCCTTTGTGCATCTGGAGATATTGTGGGAGATGCTGTGGGAGTATGGGCTGAGGCGGTCACTGCTCAGGGCCGTCCAATGGCTGTATTCCTAAAGTGAGAGCTGCGTTCAGTTTCTCTGCAGTGAGTTGGACTCGTTCCTGGTGGGGGTTGAGAAGCTTGCAGTTTGGTGGGCTGAGGATCTCATCACTGCTTTTCACAGATGATGTGGTCCTGGTGGCATCATCAGTCTGTGACTGTCAAAACTCCCTGGATTGGTTTGCAGCTGACTTAAGGCCTCTACACGTGATCAGCGTTAAAACCGCTTTGCACTGGCTGGCTGGCTTGGCATTGCACACCACTTGGATCCCCCTCCCCCAGACCGCTGCATTCAAAGTTCAAATTATTTTAACTTTATCCTAGTCTGCCGCAGTTCTTCCAAAGCACAACCAATGAGATATCAGCTGTGTGGCCAAAGAAGATCTGGAAGCGACACACACTGTACTTACTGAGGAGGGAGAGAAAGATGGAAGAAAAATCTGTAGCTCTCTGACCGAGTTTAACTCTGTGTTTTCGTAGCAACATAGCACTGTTTCGTGCACACAAACTCATTATGGTCGATTTTTTTCCCGCTGCTGTATAATTAGTGTGGCAAATGCAAGAGCCCTCTTCAAAAACAAACTTAAATACATAGCAAACAAACT
This sequence comes from Naso thynnoides, assembly GCA_029783665.1. Classification (NCBI taxonomy): domain Eukaryota; kingdom Metazoa; phylum Chordata; class Actinopteri; order Acanthuriformes; family Acanthuridae; genus Naso; species Naso thynnoides. The sequence continues at coordinate 3,447 of JAQLOL010046512.1, forward strand.
CTTTGTCCTCCTCTCCCTTTTTTATACTTCCCAAGGTGACAGCCAGCGTGGCTGTTGCCTAGCAACAGTGACTGGCTCCGAGCCTTCGCTGTGCCTGCTCTCTGCGCCCTACCTGGCGGTGAGTGAAGCACAAAGTTCTGATCATGTGAAGGCCGCTTTAGGGATGATTTCCTTTGCATGGAAAGGAACCAGTTGAGGTGGTTTGGGCTTCTGGTAAGGATGACTCCAGGTCACCTCCCTAAGGACGTGTTCAGTGTTTCCCTAGAATTTTTTTTTTCAGGTCCAATGGAACACACCAAAAAAAACAACAAACAAACAAACAAACAAAAAAACGACCCACCGAGGATAAGCAATTTAGTCATTTATGTTAAAATTTTTTGTTCACTCTACATTAAAAATTTAAAACAAAGTGAACACAACAGGGAGAGGACGACTGAACAAGCTGTATTTATTTATTGTATTTATTTACAAGACAGCAGTACATCACGAGCAAAGTGTGCATAATTCACTGCTGAACTTAATCTTTCTTGACTTCAAGAAAAATTTCACCACGTTATCATCCTACTTTCCCATCTTTATTTTCGTTCCCTGGCTCAGGTGAGGAAAAACACTGTTGATGCGTGCATACGTCATGGCTCGCCAAAAGTAATGCAGTAAAACAGAACTATCTGCACAGGGTGTTTTATCTTGAAAACTGACTGGATTCGCTGCTGTGAACAGCTTGATGCAGAAAGCCTCTCCATTGCTTGTTGCAGCTCAGGTCTATGGTTGCCGCTCTAAAATGGTGAATAAACGGTTTTGAGCGTCACACAACCGCTGCGTGCAACTCGTTTCGACATCAGCGTTTAATCTATTCACTTTGGAAGTGTCCACAGTTAAGTTAGCAGAGTGCTAACCGAAAGGCGATCCCAGTTCGGCAATATTTTTGTCCTTTTTGGGGGGTGTCATTGGCCTGGCGTTGCAACAGACGCGTAACATTGTAGGGGAAACACTGGTGTCCGGCTAGGAGGAGGCCCAAGGGCAGACCCAGGTCCAGGTGAAGGGATCATGTCTCTGCACACTGGCCTGAGAACATCTTGGGATTCCCCAGTCATAGCTGACTGATGTGGCCAGGGAAAGGAAAGTCTGGGGCCCCCTGCTGACACTGCTGCACCTGTGACCCAAACCCCAGATGAGAAGTTGTCGATGGATAGATGGATGGATGGATGGATGGATGTAACTGCAAATTTACATAGCAAAATTTTAGGATTTTCAAGAATTAACCTGTGAAGAAGTTTTCTTTTCCCATTAAAATGGCACCACAAACATGATTTATTATATTAAATTACCTTACAGATGTAACTGCAGTGTGATGAGCGGCCCAGCACATGTAAGCAGAATACAAATAAGAAAATGGTCTTGAGTGGTATCTTTTTAGTGCGTTGAAAAAAGTTTTCTATGGTTTTAAGAAAAAGATTTAGCTCCATTTTAAAGGTACATTTTAAAATTTTGTTCAAGCCAAAAAACCCTACATTATCAAATCAAACATTTTTCCACACTCAAGTGAAAAGCACCTTTTCCCTGCGGGCATTCACATTTGCAGAAGGTATGAAATTTCAAGCACACATACCAACCTTGCATGCACACACACGCACACCTGCACACCTGCTGTAATCCACCAAGCTGATGGTATGAATATATGGGCTATTAAGCAGCTTACTTGTTTAATAAGTCTATGACTCTCTCCTCCAGAGTATTAGCCATTAGCTTTTTTATCCCTCTGCTGGCCTCCTGGGAGCCAGAATAAAGACTGTGAAGAGCTTCCTAAATGTCACAATCTCCTTTCCCATCCCTTTCTGTCTCTGTGCTTGTGTATGTTTTGGTGTCCATTGATGTTTGCTGGCTGTTTTAATTTTAGAGCGTGCAGTCTTTTAACAGAGAACCATTGGTGTGCTTTGCCGATGTATGAGAGGGCGGTCATCGTAGGATGTAAAACAAACTCTGCTCTCTTAGTATGGAACAAATGACATCATGTTCAAAGGTCAGAACTGTAGTTGCATGAGTCTTGCTGTAGCCAGGAGGAATGCTGGCAAGTATTCACAAAGACATGAGAAAACACAGGTGTATGCTAACACTCATGTTTCATGGGGAAAAAACAAGTTCCATCACTCCCCTATTTACATATTTGCTGGAGGGAGGTACCTTACACAGCCTTATATGAGCCGTATAACTCGATACAGGTTGTGTTACAGGCACCAAGCACACATTTTATAAACTGCTGCATGCACATCTGGTTCAAACACTGTGCTGTGCAATGTTGGGAAATTACTTCAAGAAAGTTTGGTTATTAAAAATTAATTACTGAAAGTAATTATTAAAGAATTTAAATTGATAATTAAGAAGAAGATCATTATTTATTAATTAATAATTTCGGGGCACCACCCTGAAATCAGGGATCAATGACCTAACTACCAGTCTCATATAGAAGGAGTCTGAGTTTGATAAGTCTGTTTATATAAACTGTCAAACATTTAACAATTAAATGGGTGAGAAGGTGTGAGGTCGAGCACTGACGCATCAACCAGCAAATGTTACAATAAATCATCACAAATAACCACAGAGGACTGTTCTTGTTCAGCTTACAGATGTTTGCTAAATGTACTCATTAACAAATCAATACACCTAGTCAACAAACATTTATCTAACTACTAAATTTTTAGAACACAAGAATTAGCAAAATGACACAATCAATGAACACAATGCAAGCGTGTGTGTGTGTTGATGTGTGTGTGTAGGTGTATGCGTGTGTGTAGGAAAACAGAGAGAGAGAGAGAGAGAGAGAGAGACAAGATGGGAACGGGGTCTCGTGGAGACCGTGTGGCCACAATGTCTAAGATGGCAGATGTGAAAACGTCTGATCATGTGTGGTCGTGGGAGGTGACCGTGCTAGGTTTGAGCAAGACAATGGTTGCAGCTCCGCTGGCTCCATGTGTTCCTTTAAAGCACACACAATGGCAAACAGCGAGGCTGAACACACTGAATGCTCTAGATGGGCAGTTATATTAACTAAAGGCGCTTAGGCACGATTATGAGCTCTCCTGAGAGAAACTCAGTGAGTGTTTTTTTTCAGGTGTGCCTCTAAAGCAGTGTGTAAACGTACACGTATGAGTGTGCATGTGGGTTAGTAACAGAGAGGAGAAAGAGAAAGGGCTTATGCTTGAAAACGAGCGTGAGGTACTCTGAGTCGTGGATGGAGGCTGACAGATGAACTGCCGCTCATCTACCTTCCGCTGGTCTCTTAGTTAGAAACGTGAAGTATTGTGAACGACACAAGACAACACAAACTAAAAGTGAAATATCCACAAAGAGAAGAAACAAAGAAAAAGTAACTTCAAGTTACAGCAACAACAGCACAAAGGTGAAGCATGCCAAGGATGCAGCGGTCCTCAAAACACACAGTAAACTGCTTTCACGCTAACTGTAACCTCTGCTCAGACAAAAGCCCCCCTTGAGTCGCTTGAAGTAGATAGCATACTCTCTGTTGCCTTGTCAATACATTAATCCAATAGCGTGTGGGGCAGCTGTAGTGTCCTACAGTAAGGTGAATTTAGCTGTCCTCAGTGCGGCAGAGAAGGAAAAGCAGAGTTGACTCCGGTGAAGAAGCGAGGCCTCTGCGAGTCCGTCCTCTTCTGGAGAAAAGGTGGTCTCCACATCTGCAGGTGAGGAGGAACGTCTGGCTTGCTCAGCATCCAAAAGCGTTCCAAAAAGAAACACTTAAAGCAGTCTTTTACTCGTCCAGCAAGCTAAGAACTGCGGCCTAGGTTGAACGAATTCATACGTTTGATTTTGTCAGCGACAATTAACCCCCCGGTGACGTCATGGGGATTCTGGTCAACATCACCTAGGATCCAGTCCCCAGTGAGAGGCGTAAGTTTGAATTTTAGGCCGGTATCACATCTAGGTGTGACTTACTGGACAGCTGAGGGCTTGGCATGCATCTATTGTTCTTAGAGTCTGCTGGTTTGTCTAACCCTTTGTTTCAAACATGTGGTTGAGGCCCCAACAGCAAGCTGTGAGCAAATCAGTCTTTTTCTTTGACTTACTTTCACGAAGACAAACGTTTGCATAGCCTGGCATGGCAGCAACATACACACACACGGCTGACTGATGCTACGTAACAGCATCAACAGCATGCCCATTAGAAGGTGCGTTTTGTGAACAGAAAGTTGACTGGGAGAAGGTCACAACCAGTGATGTTGGAGGCTTTAGAGACAGTCCTCTCCAGTTTCCTCTTGGTGTGGCTGTCAGAGCTGCTGAGGGATGATGTGATGATGCTCTATGATTGCTTTATAGAACTGAACCAGCAGGTGTTTCTTAATGTGGTAATTCTTCAGCTGCTTTAGGAAGTGCAGTCTTTGCTGGGCCTTATTATTGATGTGGTTGGTGTCGATGGTCCATTTTAGGTTGTCACTGATGTGGGTACTGAGGAATTTAAAGAAGTCTGTCCGGGTTATGGGTTGATCAGATAAGTGAATAGGAGCTTTGATGCTTTGGTCCTTCTGAAGTCTATGGCTATTTCTATTGATTTTGAAGTGTTGAGTAGGAGGTTTTTATTGCTACACCTCTGTACATCCTGATTCACCTCTTGTCAACATGGGGACTTTTTGTTCTTAATAAGACCAATGATGGTGGTGTCGTCCGCATATTTGAACATTTTGACTAAGCTATGATGAGATATTAGCTGGTTAATGTAGATGAAGAAGAGGAAAGGAGATAATACATAGCCTTGTCGTTCACCAGTACTAAGGGTCAGAGGGTGTGATGTTGTGTTGTTGACCATGGCTGTCGGAATTCTGTTTCCTAAAAAGTCCAGTATCCAGTGACACAGAGCTGGGTTGATGTTTGTTTTTGGGAGCCTCGTGAAAAGTGTGAGAGGACTGATGGTTTTGAGTGCCAAGCTGAAGTCTATAAACAGGATGTGTGCATAGGTGTTGGGGGATTCCAGGTGTTATAGACTGAATTAAGAACAAGGTTTACAGCATTCTCCACTGACCTATTAACCTGATAGACAAACTGGTATGGGTCCATCAATCACAGCAGGCTACACCTAACTAAAATGTAGAAGTGCTGGTTCTGTGAAGCACAGAATTGAGGATGATGGTGTGTGACAATGAATGGTCAGCCCTCACTGCTTGCAGTCTATTGGAGATGAACTTATGGGTCCAATAGATAAGAGGTAATAGAACTTGAAGATGCTGTAGCGTCTTGATGCCCTGAAGATGCTGGATTGTATTAAAGGCAGAGCCAAAATCAATAAAAGGAGTGTGATGTAATTTCTGGGGGTGTCGAGGTGTTGCAGCAGACAGTGCAGGAGAGCGGCCACTGCATCATCTATTACCCTCCTTTCTTCAAAACAAACTGGGGAGGATCTAGGAGAGGTAACCTGTATGGTACAATGATGTTCTGGAAAAGTCTCTCAAGGATTTCATGATGATGGATGTTAGCACTACAGGCCTGTAATTGTTTAGTTCTTAAAATTGTGGGGGAGGGGTTTAGGGAACAGGGGTAATAGTTAATGTTTTCCCGATAGCTGGGACTGTTGACATGTGAGTGATCTCATGGAGAGAGTGAAGAATGGCTGTTAGTTCCAGGGTACCATTTTACAAGACCCACTCTTGGATTCCCTTTGACCCAGGAGCCTTTGTTGCGTTTGCACCTAATAAATTGGAGGTGGCAGACTTCCTTCTGGATTAGGCATTACTCATAATCCAACTCATGAAAGGGCAGGGAGTCAAAGAGACTTCCACACTCTTCTGAGAAGTCAGATGTGTCATATCAGGCATAGAAACTGTTGAGATCACTGGCAAAGGTAAACAGGGCTGGTGTATTGGTGGTCTGCTTGATGATTTGTCCAGTCATAGTTCTGACACACTGTTTGGTATTCATAATTGCACATTCCTGCACCAGTTCATTTTTATAGTTCAGTTTGGCCATGAAAAAAATATTTTTAATGTCATTTGATGATGATTTTGAATGCTGCAAAATGTTTTTCCTTGTTAAACAGGTGTTTTTAGTTCTGGTACATGGGTGGCATGGTGGGATAGTGGTTAGCACTGTTGCCTCATAGCAAGAAGGTGCTGGGTTCAATTCCGTACTGGGGCAGGGTCTTTCTAGGTGGTGTTCCCGTGTCTGCTTGGGTTTTCTCCGGGTGCTCTGGTTTCCCCCACCATCAAAAACACATACATTAGGTCTATCTCCAGTAAGTGCCCTTGACCAAGGTACTGACTTAGAATCTGGAGTTGGTCCCTGGTTGATGCGCTGTGGCTGCCCACTGCTCCTCAGGGATGGGTTCAATGCAGAGAAGAAATTACACTGTATATTGTGTATATGTGACCAGAAAAGCACCTTTACCTTTTACCTTTATGGTATGTTCTTAAAGATCTTAGTGGAAAAAAAGTGTCCACACAGAATTTGATGGAGTGAAATTATAAGCTAAATCACTTACCTGTGACTTACCTGTCTTAACTCTGCTTCGCTCTTGAACCAGTGGCGCTGCTCAGCGGGTGACACACACTCTGATGCTGTTGCTGCAATCACTTTGTTCTATTTTTGACTGTTTTAACTGATTTTACTCTGTGTATATGGGTCATGTTGTGCTTTTCTTGATCTACACTAGTACACATTCGTCCTTTGTGATTGCAGAGCACGGTGCAATATAACAGGGCAGGTGCAGTATATGCTTGAATGTAACTTCTTATCATCATCCTGCTCATGTTACAGAGTAGAATGCCTTTTTTGTTTTATTCAGAGAGTCTCATTTCGCTTATTGTTTAATAGTGCGATGGATGAAGTGATTGTGATTGCTCTTCGTTTGGCACTGTTGTCCAAGACAAACTTCCCTCAGGGAACAATAAAGTTTATCCTGATCCGTACATCCTCTCCTTCAAGGCTTGCCAGCAGTGATCTAAAATGATCCAAAACAGAAGGGACCTACATGCAAGAAACCAAGTTTGCATGTAGCTTGGACCATAGTGACCTTCTGACAGGTTGAATAGGTCAGCTGTGTTAATCTTTATTGGGTTTTTAAACCGTGATCTATCAAAATACTTTCTTTCAGCTGCAAATCATTTATATCCTGTCACTGTAATATTTTTGAACATGCACACCCCCATCTCAGTTTTTTTTAATTCAAAATTTATGTTTATCATAATTTAGTGGCCTTTATTGTCTATCTGTTCCACTTACAGCAGATGGCCAACCACCTCAGAACCAGGTTTTGTTTCGAGTTTCTGTCTGTTGAGCCCAGTGCTTGCTGTCAAATGTTGGGTATTTGTAACTTATAGCATGTGGTCTAGATCTACTCTCTTGGGACAACTTACTTTGCAATTTGGCATTTTGAAAATGCAATTGATTTGACTATTTGACTCGGGGAAAGAGAGCAAGAAATAACAACCAAGACATCCCCTGAAAACTTTCTGCCTTCAAAACTCACCTTAGGGTAGCATCAAAGTACCAATGACCAGGCCTGTCCCACTGACCGTCAAACTCGGACTCAAACTGAAGACCTTCAAAAAAAAAAAAGATTCTAACTCAAGACAGGATGTGACCTGCTTACAACCAATGTAATCAAACGCTACTGATTTCAATAGATTAACTGACGTTAAGCACTCTAAATAATTCCCATCTTTCATCAGACTTCAGGAAGAGATTGGAAATGCTCATATCCAAAGCAGAAATAATTTTAGCCATGTTTTGAATGTAGTCAGGCTAGTATCCAGTTCATGTTTGTTTGCTGGCACATTTAAAAAAAATATGTTCTCTTCATGACTCTCACCACAGCTGTTTTTATTCTTGTCTGAGTCCCGCAGACACAGTTTCCTTATTGTTAGTAAAGGTAAAGACCCAGTCAATTGCACCTCCTAGTATTATTTGCTGTTTTGGACAGAACTTATTTCGGACCAAAGTTTACTTTAAGGATCAGCCAAAGTTCACACAAACTCCCAACAGTCAAAATCATTCATGTACACCGTAGACCTTGCTCTGACCCTTATGCTTTTAAATTTTGGCTGTCAAACCACTTGCTTCAGTCTTCCATAGTTGTAAGGAAGCATCTTTTAAATGGCAACACAGACTGTTAATAGCAGTCTGGCTCTTCCAAATGAATGTTTTCATTCCTGGGCAGCAAACTATTGCTGTTTTACTTTTAGGTCTTTCTTCTACAACCAGCTCAGCTGTCCTGTCTATTCCAGTATCGCTTGAATTAGTCTCTCTCTCTCTCTCTCTCTTTTTTCACTGTCCCATAAGCCCCTGTCTTTCCTTGTTCCCCCACCAGCCATGTTGCTTCAGCGGTTATGTCTCATTCCCCCATTTTGGTTGTAAATTACTTTGTTTAAGCCATGCACATACTATGTAACAGATCAATACACATTTTACCATTTCACAGCACAAAATGCCCATTTCCTTAACAGTGGGAATTACAATAATTGTAAGCGACATTTTGCCAATTTGGTCCCTGTTTGGGACGGTTGGCAAGGTATCTTAATGCAAAACACATTTGCTAAAAGGCACTGACATGTTGTGCGCAAAACTCATTGCATTATTTTTCTTTCACACACACATGCTGTGACTCTGCTCCCTTTTAAAAACAGATTTTAACTTAAAACAAAACAGCCAAACAAGGTGTCATTGTCAATGAGGGAGGCCTAAAAACTTAAACCCTGCACTACCTGCATAGGAGTGAACAAATACAGACAATAGGTGGTGAAAGTATTAAAAAAATTTGATCTGACAACTGAAACAAAAGAAATCAGTCTCAAATTTAAAAAAGTCTGTAACAAAAGATGAACATGAACTTTTTAAGCATTCATTTTCAGTGTAGTTTGCAGGATGCAGTGAAATCACCCTCCTAAAGTAACTAGCCCTTCTCCTAGCATCAGCAAGCCTTTTCCTAATTACAAGACATCAAAAAAAAAAGAAAAAAAAGAACTCGCATTGCTGTCACTGGTGACCTTATCAAAAGCAGCTTCTGCCTTACACACCCCACAGTAGGCTATATCCTCTGAAATTACTGCTGCATATTAGTACTGTCGCAGCTCTAGCTGCTAATTACTTCCTAAATTTGACCTCTTTTTCATTACACTCTGTCCAGATTCTCTTGCAGGTTTCTTCATTTAAGATAATTACATCTGGTAAGTTAAGGTTGAGTGCCACTGTGCCCTATTAAAAATGACATGAGTGAATGTCAGGCATATTCTTTTACAGTTCTGGATTTCTCTGTTGTATGAACTGTTTTTTGTTTCATGTCATTCACATTTGTTTCTGTGCACCACCTATTAGTGATGTGCTTTTGTATGGCTTTTTAAATCACAGTTCCATTGTTGCTGGACCCATGTGTTGTGTCCCCTTGTGGTTGGTTACAGATTATTTAATGTTACATTATGTATGTCTGCAAATTAAGAACAGAGTAGCTTATTTAATTTACATAATCAAAATTGATTCCCATGAAATTTCTGTTAATTTGTTGAATTTACCAAAACTCAAAAAAGCTCCTGCCAAAATATGTGGTACACCTTAAGTGTTAAACTAAGCAAAATATGTTTTATAATTAATGCTGGCCCTATGCTACGGGTAATTGGACATATACAGGAATAGATATTCCATCTTGACCATTGTCTGGATGTTACTAATTGAGGGCTGCTCTGAACAGATTTTCTGCCCAAATGAAGTGATGTGAAGGTAGACAGGAAAGAACATGCCCCTGTGACTGGATCAATGATGTTTTCCTGATGTCAGGTGGCTTGTAGCTGATATTAATTGGCATTTACATTAGTCAGTAGAATTGAATTTGTATTGCTTGACGTCTTACTGCCCTCCGTCGTTGTTGTGTTTTGTCCTGGTCCAGTTATGCTCACTTGGGGGCTGCTGTGCCCTCTACAGTTAGCAGTTGTTGGGCATAACTATAGCAACAGGTAAAGCTAAAGCTATCTGTCCATAGTTTTCGTTCAGCGGCCAGAGGACATTTCATCTTCGTCTTTTCTTAATTAAATATGATCCAGATTCATACCTGGTATTCTTCTCTCAGACAAACTCTAAAATAGCTTTAAAAAATACAAACAAATGACTTTTTATTCACTGTTGAACCAGATATTAGGCACAGCCAACAGGTGTCAAAACCAGCCTTAACTTTGCTAATCAAACGGTGCATAATCTGGACAGGGTTTGGATTAATCCCTTCATTAATCATAGGTGTGTTTAGTATTCTCATGTCTTTGTGATTCCTTACCTGGATATTTTCCAAATTGGTCTCACCGGTTGTCAGTGCTGACAAAAATTAACCACAAGTATGGTGAAGCAGTTTTCTGTATACACTCACGAAGGTTTGACACAAACTCCCCTCACAAATAAAATATGCGACTAGTGTTGATAGTTTCATGAAAGAACTTCAGACTCACTTTTGTGCTTGTACTTTTAAATAGTTCCATTTATTTTACCAGCACTGTCACAGTCACATGTTCTTCTTTATTACCTCCTATCTTGTTTTTTAATGTTCATTGTTCCTTCTAACTTCCCTAATTTTGTGCTATTTTTCATTCTTTTGTTTTTACCTGTTTTTGTTTCACTTAAATTGTTTTAAATAATCTCTTATTTTACTGTAAAGCACTTTATTATTATTATTATTATTATTATTATTATTATTATTATTATTATTATTATTATTATTATTAAACTGACTAAGCACTGAATGACAACAGTTGTTATAGATTAAATTTAATTATTGCTAGGGACAATGCATTTGTCATTACACTCATCCCTACTATCCTTCCAAAATTCTTCCCCTTTTTTTCCCCCTCAGGATACTCCCTGTTCCATAAATTTGTGAAAATTAAGGCCTCTAGCACGAGGGATCTTAATTTATGATGCAACATTCAATCGTAAAACCCAAGTCCAAAAAAAAGGGCCACATACTTTAAGAAAAATGTTTTGATACAAGATGCCAGAAGAAATTCCCATCTGAAAGCAGCAACGTAATGAAGTTGAGGCAAGTTGATATTATGATAAATGCAATATCTTAAAACCTTTGGCGGAGGCTGTGAATAATACATCTCAGTACCAATTCTGAAAGTGTCCATTCCTTCAGCACTCCTCTGGGACATCATATATCTCCAAATGTTATTAAAGCTCTGCAAGACAAAGACAGATATTGTAAAAAGGAAATTGTGAAGAATGTTGGCTTCATATAAAAGACTGTGTTGCAGGAAAATAAATAAGTATGAATTACACAGCCCTGTGTTGAGGAAATCTACAGTTTAGACATGATGTGAAAATATTCCATTACTCATGGACTGTTGAAGGTTAACTACAGATTTTATTCTATTACAAACCTTTTACAAGTATTTTGATTTATGTACTATTAATTTGCTTTGGCAACAGAAATGAAATTGCACCTTGGACAGTGCAGAAGTCTAATGAAGGAGATTAGGCTGGCATAACCCAGGTGGAAAAGCGCCCTGGTTTGCTTAAAAGGATACGGCAACACTTTTTTTTCTCCTTTTTGTTATTTTCCTCCCTCTCGAGTTCAGAACAAGATGATAGATACCATTCTTTCGACTGTATGTGCAGTAACAAGGAAGAGATGGGCAGAACTAACCCACGGCTAATTAGCTTAGCTCAAATACTGGTAGTCAACAGGAAGTGCTAGCCTGTTTCTGCCTGAAGTCATCAACTCTAAACGGGCCTCTGTGCTTCTTGTGATTTGTTTACTTACCCAATATATTATTTTTAGACTCAGATTAAAACTAAATGTAATTTTAGAATCAAATACATTCACAAAGTAAGCCGCAGGGCACATGAACACTGGTAAACAGCAAAATAATAGAGCAAGAAGAAGAAGACGCTTGCTGTATACAAGAATATGTGTCCAATGAATCATTAACATTATAATAGCCACTTACTGTCCATTAGGTTCTGAGAGTCTGGGGTGTTTTTTCAAATTAACTTTGAGTAGATAGAAGAAAGTTTCAACAACTGCAGGATTGAGGACAACTGGAAAAGCATCATTCGTTGTGATATAATCTCCTTGTGTACTGTCCTCTTCGCCAGATATATCGAGCACCATGTCCAGCTAAGTACAGCAGAAGCTGAGCTAAATCTGTCAGTATAGGTTGGCAAGTCCCATATAACACCACCAGTCCGTGGTTCTCACTCTCTCCTCACCCCCAGTCTGTTCGACTGCCTCACTTCTCTTCTTGCCTGCTCATCTTCCAAAACATGTAGTTCCTCTTGGTTCTGGTTCAAACAGGTAAGGTTGTGGATCTTGGTTAGTCCGGAAGAATTCACCCTCATCCTCTCTTGCAAAGATGGCCGTGATCAGTAGTACCAACTGTTCTACTAGTGAACAGACGTTTTGTTTTGTTGACTTACTTACAAGTCCATCCACAGAGGTTTTCATATGCACCCTGCAGTTTACTTTCAATATGTATTTAATTCTAAAACCACAGTAATACTAATCTGACTCTAAAAATATAAAACACAATATGATGTGGTGAATAAACAAGTCACAACAAGCACAAAGAACCATTTACAGTTGTTGGAAAGTTTATCTGATGACTTTAGGTGGAGGCAGGCTAGCACTTCCCACTTACTACCAGTGTTTTAGCTAAGCTAATTAGTTGTGGGCGAGCTCTGCCCGTCTAGAT
>JAQLOL010046668.1:0-16101 GCA_029783665.1 Naso thynnoides
ACATTTAAACAATTATTTAAACAATTGTTCAAACAAATATGCCTTTGTTTCAACAAAGGCACATTTTGTTTCAGGTTATAATAATTATTAATCATTAATCTCCTGAGGGGAGTTTTAGTTAGAATGTAAGTCGTAAACAGAATAATTACACTCACAGACTGACCTGTAAGATAACCTTGACTGAGACGACAAACAAGGGCAACAATGTTTACATGTCAAGAAAATTATTAATTATTAATTACCTTTAGGAGCTTTCATACATCAGTGTGTTGCTGCCATAATGCCAAGTACCTTAAAATTCTGACTACTCTGTTGTTTTCTCTCAATAGCTGCTCAAATACATTCTTTCCTTTTTTGGGGGGTATTTTACTATTATCTTTCTCTGTGGTTGTTGTGAACTATTATATTCAATGCAAATGTATGACCACTGCTTGTCCTTTCATGTTCAGCTAAGGTGTAATGATGCCTTACACTTTGCTTAAAGCTGCTTAATTATCCGGGACCTTAGTTTACACAGCTATTTACAACAATGCTTAACTAGCACAGCATTGTACATTTCATTAAAGCACTGAGCCATGAATTCACGCAAACAGACCTACATGTAAGCGCACACACACACACACACAAACCTTAACAATACAGTGAGCACATAACAATGAGCACAGAGGCAAGGGCACCATTCATCTCTTTAGTTTTTTTCATGAGTTATTGTGTGCATCCAAGAATTGAAAAACATTCATGTCGGTCTCTCATCATGAAAGATCTCAATGTCTCAGACAAATGCAAGTAAACAATTCAACTGTCATATTATAGTCTGCGGTTTTGTGTCATACTGAGGTCTTCAGCTTGTTTTTCCTTTCCATAATTATCAAGTTTGTGTTTGGATTGCTGTGCTGGACAGCACTAGTTGTAGCCCTTTCAATTCTTTCACCAACGTAAGTATTTACCCGTTGTACATCCAGGGGAAGGATAGCATTGTGTGATTTGACGCAAAGCTGAGGATGAGGGAGTGAAAAACCTCCAGGAAGAAGGTTTGGTGCTCTGAGGAGGACTGATAAACATCCTTTACCAGTGCTGTTACAGAACTATATATTTGTACCTGATGTGTCATCAAGAAGCGCCATGGTTTCTCATGCTAACATAAACAAGCCTTTGGTTCTCTGTGAAGTAGAAGTAACGGTATGTGAGGCGGTCCAACCTCTTCACTGGGGGCCCGTCAATCCAGAAGGGATTGTAATTTCTCAGCTTGTTACTCTTGCTGACATTCTGAGAGGGAGTCAGCAGAAAAAATGTTACAGCAAGGAAAATGTTTCAGATTTTAGGACAGCGTAAATTTGTGAATGACTATCATTGTTCTATATTTATGTGCTTGTCAACACTGGAGAAAAGTAGTTTTGGAGCAGACAGTGCGCGCATCCCAATTCTCTCATTTGGTATTCCTCAGGAGAGGACAACAGCTGAAGTGTATTATATTTATGGATGACTCCCACCAGGTCAGGTGCAGTGGTCTCCAGGAATTCCAAGTGGCCGGTTGTCCTGCTTTCTGCTTTACAGTTTCAGTTGACAAACATTTTATGTCAAATTTAAAAAAAAAAAAAAATCAGTGTCATTGACTTTATTTATTCAGCTGATGTAGGTCTTTTTCCCTTGCTGCATTAAAATAAAATTAAAAAGAAAAAAACTCAATTTAAATTTAATTTTCTATTAAACACTGACCACACATGGCTTTATCAAGAACACACATTGTTTGAACTTTTCTAAATCTTATAAGCTTTAACACATAACATAATACACACATTAAACCGCAGGTACTGAATGTGAGATGTCTTGTGAAGAGATGTGTTCCGTAATCGGCGTATTCCTGTTGATATATCAAAAAAAAAGTGGCCGAGGTCAAAATAAGGACAATGTTCTGGAAGTATCATGGAAAAAAATTCAGCAGTGCATCATTGAATTCTGTTCAGATACAAGTTTAGTAGTCAGGCTGAGGACAGCCTGAGCAGATGTGCATTATTGTGGCACAAGAGTGATTCATGTTTCATGTCAATGTCTATTAAAAGCAAAAAAAGGAGGCAGGTTGTTGGCTTATGCACAGTTAGTGCACAGAAGCGACACAGCGCAGGGAGTAAGTTCAACAAACAAGTTGTGGCAGTGGTCCAACCAGTATGTAGCTGAAACCTTTGAAGTGATCACACCTCACTCATGAGACTGCCTCCAACAGAGGGAGCGTCTTTGATCACTGATTCTTTTGAACATGCAGCAACATGATTTGCAAGATGTTTCCAAGTTATGCTGAGCATTTTAGCATGATTGCGATCTCACATGTATAACAAGCAAGTTTGACGGATTTGACAGTTTATTTAGCTTAAGTCAAGTAAACGATTTTTCCTTTTTAACGCAGTCAATAATCAGTACATATACATGTGGAAAAGACTGCTGAGAAACATCTGGCTGAAGATTTTAATACTATTTGGAATATGAAGGAAAAAACTATGTATAAATATAGTCCTAATGAAATAATTCAATACTCTGAAGTATCTTATTTTGCTTTTTGGAGAGCTACATTAAAAGATCAATCATCCTTAGGCAAAGTTACATGCTGGACTATATCTTGAGAAGACACAGTGACCATCTTAGTTTTGTACAGATGAAATAAAGAGATCAGTAGGGGTTGGTGGGTAGGTTTTTGTTTTTGTTTTAAATAACCTAGCAAGGCTAACTTTTTTATAGACATGATTGATTTCTCATAACGTTTGACAACAAAACAAATACTTAGTAATTTTTCAAAATGTTGAGCCATTTATTCAAACACCTCTGACAGAACTAGAGTGGCAGTTTAAAGGGTCAAAGCGCAGGACAGCGTTTGGACACTAATGGAAACAAGTTGGCGGTGGATTACTCTTTCTGCATGGCTTCAAGCAGACTGCACGGTCTGTAAAAGGGAGGAAAAGAACTTGTTAGTCAAAGAGGGTGAATTAAATGTCTCCACATTGAATAATAATTTTTAAAAAAATAAGGTGGTCTGAGGTATAAAACCCACCTGTGCTCCTTAATTCTATGGCTTGTCTGTTTTACTCAAAAGCATCAAGGGCTGCTGTACACACAGACACCAGTGTCGTTTTGTAGACTGGATTTACTTAAGTGGTCTTCATTCAGGCTTTAGTAACCTTGAGGACATCAATTTGAATAAATCCAGATTAATTTAGTAATGTCAGAAAGTCTTACATTCGGAGCAATAGAGCGCTGGTTGAAGGTTAAAGTAGGTCGTATACAGTGAGGCCACTTTTGCTGACAATTTATGCAGCAAAGCTTGTGGCCTTCAGTTGAGTGGGCTTGTATCCTTTTTTAGTGCTGTCACTGCTAGTGAAAGCAGTAAGCGGCTGGTGGGTTGAGGAAACGTAAGAGACTCAGGTGGGTTGGTGGCTGTAACAGACCTGCCAAAGCTGGGAAGGAGCCATGTGTTATTTTAGTATTAAGTAGATGCATTTGGGGCTATTTCACAGTCCATGCTTGGAGTTTGGTTTTAGAAAGGCATGTGAGACTCAGGTTTGTTTCTTGGGTAACTTTTAAAAGTACACCGTACCTAGTCGTTCAGTGAGTTGATCTTGGATTAATTAAACCAGAGATTGTGGCCTCAAACATTGGATTGGAATTGATAATTCAGGCTTTTGCCATCTTTTACTGAGTCTGTGTACCAGAGTAACCATCATAGTGTGTTGGTGGAACTGAAAAATAGCTGTTCTGTCCATCACCTCCATCCGTTACATCATCCACATCAATGAAGAGTTTGTTGTAATTGGGTTTTCCAACCAGGTATCTTTCCCCATTGTGCTGTCCGGTCTGGGTTTGATAATCAGATAATGGATCCTGGGAATTTGGCATCGGGTCCAAAGCAGTGAGATGCTCAGGCAATGCACCTTGTCCACTCTGATCTCCACTGTATTGATAGGCAAAGGGGGAAGAGAAATCTGTTGGTTGCATCTGCATCATATGTTCTGCTCCATAATGGTTTGTGGTGTCAACTTGATGGAATGATGGAAGTTCATATTGGGATGAAGCAACACTGGGAAATGACAGTTGTAATGGATGCAGTGGAGGCGCAGTTTCTACATTCTGACTAAATGATTGTGTCAATGGGCCATAGTCATACTGCTCAGAAGCTAAAGCAAGCTGAGTGCCAGTTGGTGTCCATGTTTGATGTTGGCCATAGTCGTTGCTTTCAGGTTTGACCTGGACAGCAAAGTTGTGTTCATGTGGAACTCTTTCATACTGTGACGGAGACAAAGAAAGATGGGCATTTGTCGAGTCAGGTGAATCAGTTTCTTCGCTTTGACCTTTTCCGAAGTCATTACTTGAGGGGTTTATTGGAGCACTGTAGAAGCCACTGTGACTGTCAGACTGTGGTGGAGGGTTTTGTGGGATTTGCAGGGATGAAGCTGAATGCTCAGGGAATAGCAGACTCTGTTGGGTGGGGATTTCACTCTGGCTTATTTGTTCAGCAGGGGTTTGATACTGGTTAGCATGTACAGGTGAAAAGGTGATCAGTGTTCTATCAGTATATTTGGTTTGATCTGGCTCATAAATCTGGTGTTTTGTTTGTTGCTGCGCAGTATTAGCAGAATTTAGGTAAATCAATGCAGATTCCCCCTGTGAGGAACTGCTTTGAGGTTTTGTCAGCTCTGTGTAACTACTCTGAACAAACTTAACACTTCCAGGTGTGTATAGATTTTCAAGAAAACCACCATTGCTGCTAGAGGGTTTTGGAGATGGAGTAGAGGGAGGAACTGGAACAAATAAGCTTAATTGAAAGGCTGGCTTTGGATCTTTATGGGCAGTTTTTTCTCCATTTGGATCATTTGTGAAACCGTTGTCTGTGTTGAAAGCACTACTGATTTGAACACTGCTTGGCCTGTATAATTGAGAATAGTGACCAGAACCGTCATTCAAACCACTAATCAAATCAGGGCTCTTAGTGGTTGAAGTTGCTTCTTTGTTTGGGCCCAGGAAGTCAGTAAAAGGGACTTTTAGGCTGAATTCAAAGCCTCTGGGCTTCAACAGTGGATGTCTTCTCTGCTGTCTCTCCTGTGTCCATGTGGTGGCAACATTAGCCCATGGCTGGTATGAGCTCTGGGTTTGGTGGTATAAGCTGGGTTGAGTCTGTATCTGGGCATGGCTAAGGACCTTCAAAACACTTCCTTTAGGCTTTTGCCTGGTTTTGGCCTGAACCTGATCAGGGACATTGGACTGTGAGTTTTTGTGAGTCTGCCTTAGAGCCTGTATGTACCAGAGAGGGCGACGATTTCCAAAGCCGTAACCTCCTTGGTGCTTCTTGACATTCTGCCACATATCAGGATAAGCGTAACTTTTGGCTATGAGAGAACAAACATGGTTGACAAGAATAATGACTGAAAGTTAAAAACAGAAAACAGAACAGTGATGTATAGTAGAAAGCAGAAATTACAGTAACTGTTTTTAAATTATCTGCATTGTGTGATTAATTTGTATGGTTAAAGACTGTATAAAGAGCAGAATAGAAAATGAAAAATGAACAACTAATGGGGTTAGGGTTGCTGGGTGTAACAGCTGCTGGCATGGATATTTCTAGTCCAAAATCTGTACAAACTACAAAGATGTGTTCAATCAAACTTTAGGTTATTCTTCCTCTCCAAAACATCATTTCTCTCTTTAAAACTATAATACCAGATTATTTGGCTTCTGTAGGAAATATAAACAAGCTGTAAACACTGATAATAAGTTGAAGTTGGTAGTTTTGTTAGCAAACCTACTTATTTACAAATACAAAGTAATATGTGCTTCTTGCCAACTGATCAGTCGAAGTATAATTTTCACTCTTTTCATTACTGGTTGGATTTGCAACAATTCCTCAGACAAATATCTACTTTATCTGCTAAACGCCTGACTTTCTCCATCACCTCATTACTAATTTTAATAGTTTACCTTTGTTCTGGGAAGGTAGCATGCCTCATACTCTTGTGATGCTTGTTAAAAACAGCTGTGCATGTTGCATCTGGAGGCAGAACTGGTGGGAGCAGAGAAAGTGAGCCCCTGTGCTGCAGAAGTTTCCAGTGCATAAATATGGAGTTTCATTCCATTTCTGTTTCATTGTCACGCCAAGAGAGTTTTATTATTTGTGACTATCTATGCTGTAAAAGGCAACGATTCTGGTGAGTGTGCCCCCAGTCTGAAGGGTCAAAAACAACACAAATCTATTGAGAATGAGAAACACACTTCGGCATCTGCAACCTGAATAAATAACTGATTTTTGCAATTATTTTTTTCCTGTATTTGTGCATCCCTTTAACCTGGCTTCATATAATGCCACTGCAGGCCTGCTGTCTTACCTAGCAGAAAGCTACAAGCCTCTGTGGAACAGTAGTGGGTTTTCAAGAATATGATATAGTCATGTGACAAGTTCTCTTGATACTGTTTGATGCTTCATACTGGAGATAAATTGAACATGATCTGGACGCCCTGTTTAAACTTGACCATATTTCATTAAAGTGGGTTGCAAGCCTTAATGGATCAGGCCTAGAAATTATTTAAACTGCTCTGGTGCTGAGCCCTGAGGAGATTTGAAAAATTCCTCTCATTTTAAGCTCGTTTTAAAATATTTACAGTGACATTTTTCTATTTTTTCAAAACATATGGGATGTTAAGTTGTGAGATGAACCATGACATATTTAGCATTCTGCACGCAGTTGATGCATTTCACCTAGACTAGATGACTGCATCAGAAAGCTCCAACTCAAAAAATATAGCAGTATGTCAATCCGACTTACCTCTCGATAAAGCTGAGAAGAAATTAACTTCACTCAGCAAGAAAACCAGTAATATTCTGTGAAATAATAGCAAATACAAAACATGAAACATATTTAATATCAAACATTTAACACAGTCAAGACAGATTTAAACAGCTGAACATCTGAAACAACAGATCTACATAAAAATGATCTGAAACATCACACGAGTTACCTTGTAATTAGAAACCCAGCAGCCATGACTGCTGCAGCTGTCTCCACAGTCTGTTCTAACAAACCATCCAGCTACTCAGGCTGAACTGGACTGCACAGCTCTCCTGTCAGGTCTGTTCTCTCTAGGACACATATGCTCTTTAAACGCCACTAGTAAACAGACCTGCTACTCAAGCCAAATAACCTGAAGCTTCAGAAAGAGGGATGAGCATGTAGGATGAGCCACTGCGCACCTTAAAAGAGCAGAAAACCACCCTAAAACATTTGTTTTGTCTTTCCAGCCTCCTGGAAATTCTCAGGTGTTATTAATCTTGACTTTTTTTTAACGAGGAATTGAGCCCAGGCAGCAAATAGGATGAAAGTGGGTGTCTGTCACCCTCACACACAGGTGCTATCACTTGATGTGATTGTCCCAGCAAAGTGCTTTTCTGTTCCGTGGAGAAGATGTGATCAATGTGAATGAATATAACATCAGGAACTGATCATCATGGTGAAATTATAGTGAAATGCTACACCACAGAAAGACATTTTCTGACATTTTCTATTTTAGGACGTCTTAAATTTCACACACTGTTTAAGGGATATATTGGTACCATATGTTGACAATACTACTACTACTACTAATGATAATAATAATAATAATAATAATAATAATAATAATAATAATAATAATAATAATTTAAAAAAACATCCACTGAGTGTTTAGACAGGTATGGAATGAAAGAATGAAAATGTTGGTTTTTCTGTCAAACCCCCTCCCCCAACTATGATTATAAAGTAATTTTTTTCAAAAAATGAAATAAAATAAAATAAAAATAAAATAAAATAAATGAATAAATAAATAAATAACACAAAATTAAAAAATCCGCTCCCAGTAGATCGTTTATTTACATCTGTGTATGATGGCCAAGGGTTGTGAACCAGTAGTATAATGACGCTGGTACCATGTGGTATTTCTCTGTGTTCAGTGATCAAGATTCACTGTGGTGTTGGTTTGAAATTGTCTATAGAACTTTAAAACTTGATGGTCAATCAAAAATCAGTGACAACAGAAACTCTGTGAAGCTGCACTTTGTGCACATTTCTTGTTTCATATAGCTAAAAAAATTTAAATTGTTTAAATTGACATACTGACTCTCCAACCCACAGATAAGCTTACACAGACAGTATCATAAGAATGAAAAACATTGAACTTATTAAGGAAGTTTTCGCTGCCCTACTTTAAAGGGGACTTAGTGAGCCACCTGACAATGACAGTGTCCAAAGCCTTAGATTATTGCAGATTTATTTATTTTTGTTTATTGGGTATAGTTCGTGTTTGGTGTACAGTTGAATTTTGCGCAATTGTAATTAACCATTTTGGTTAAAATATGAGTATCAAAATCTACCATATAGCTTAGCATGATTGGTCTTACAGGGATCAGACCCATCTGACCTTCTCTGTGCCCATCCACACTGAATTCTGCCCATGCCAAAAGTATTAGTTTTGAGCATTAAGTATAAGAGTCTGGCCCTAGTAATGAGTTTTACCTGATTAGAAACACAGTTGTGGTATTGTTGCTTGTAGGAAGCCTACAAATTAGTTAGAATGTTTGTTTAATTCTGACCTGCAGCCCTTTTTTCTGCTCTCTGGCAGAAACAAAACAAAACAAAAACCCCTTGGCTCTGCTTCTCTCTTGTTTCTTTTCCTCTCTGTGATTGCCTTTGAATGCAGAAATGCTGATGGCTTTTAGGTAAATTTGCACTTTAGTTACATTCACATACGCCACACATATTGAGACAGGTATCTTTTATTAAAAACATCTGTGTGTAGCTGATACCAACTACAAAAACATTGTTTCAACTCTGCTCTACAATTTCGTATCAGTTATATTCATATACGTTTTAGAGAGATGGGTTTGCATGCACAAAACAGCTGTGAATGTTTTAAGAGAAAATAACGTGAAAGTATTTAGGAGCCAAGCAGCAGACCTCACAGTTACCAGCTTTGCCTTTAGATGTTACACAGCTGCATTTGCATGCATGTTGGTCTAACAGACTGTGTTTGGTACACCAGTCACAGCAAGACAAGCCAGTGGAGCATTAAAGATTGAACCCCAGCCTTGGTCATTCTTTCTGCTGCAATGAGCTGAGGACCAGGCATTGCAGGCTAATGATGATGGATCTCCTCAAGGTGTTCACTTGTTTAATTTTATTTATTTATTTGTCTGTTTATTTACTCCCGAGGGTGCGAGAGTGTGTTTGGGACTGATGTCTTGCTTGATTAATGAGATTGATTTTAACAAGCACAGCTTCATCTGTGTAGCTGCAGGTGAAACCTAAATTCTAGTTCCCTCTGGATTATACAAATAAATAGAACAGAAATGCATTTTGTTGACTTTGCTAATTCCTTTTCATTAAAAGCCTCATTGCTATTATGCAGTACACACAATAATATCGATTTGTATTAAGAAAGGAAAAGTAGTTTAAAAAAAGATTAAATGTGATGCATATCACAAATAAATATACTTAGTTATGGAACTAAATATTTGGAACATCTGAGTAACCTCTGAGTCAGTCCCAATACCAGGCCTTTATATTATTCATTCATTCATTCATTCATTCATTCATTCATTCTTTCTTTCATTCATTCATTCAGTTATTATCTGTAACCAATTCCAGTTGACACTGTGCAACTCACTGAGGCAAAGTTGGGAAGGTTACTTTGGCAACGTAATAGGTTACAGATTACTAGTTACTCTATTTGAGAAGTAATAAGTAATGTAACTATTTCAATTATTTTATCTGAGTGATGTAAGTCATTACATCTTATTACTCTTTGATTACGTCTCTAAATTTCTAACAAATGTTTTTTTTTTAACTGTTAACCATTTTCAGTTATTTTAAACCAGACAATGGTTGATTTAACTGGCAGATGCGAGGCGTGCAAATTCAAACAAAGAACCAATCAAAAGCATCAGAATAGCATCAAACTTTGTTAAACAGCCTTGACTTGAACATTTTCATGATTAATTTAATCACACATTTTTCTCTGAGTAACTGTAACGGTTGACAGTTACATGTATTTTGTTATTAAATTATGTAATTCCAGTAGACGTAACTACTCCCCAACACTGTGGTCGGGGTACACCCTGGATAAATCACCAGTTCATCACAGGGCTGACATATAGAAACAAACAACCATTCATGCTCACATTCACACCTATGGGCAATTTAGAATCACTAATTAACCTAAAAGAGGAGTACCTGCTGGAGTACCCGGAGAGAACCCACATAGACATGGGGAGAACATGCAGACTCCTCACAGGAAGGTCCCACCACAGCTGGGTATCCAACCCAGGACCTTCTTAAAGTTAGGCAAAAGCACTTGGATTCAAATCCAGAACCTTTCCTGCTGTGAGGCAACAGTGCTAATTATTATTATTATTATTATTATTATTATTATTATTATCATTTTAATTTTTTTATTTTTATTTTTATTTTTTTAATTACATAATGGATGGCTTCCAATATGGCACATCCCCTGAGAAGGCACGTAACAACAGCAACCAAAGTTAAGTTTTGCTTTGCATCATTTCCGGGGTGCTCTCTGATCTAATTGGAGGCAAACCAGGCAATTGAAGCTAACCTTCCCCAGTTCTCTGATTGGTTGGTTTTGTGGCAAATTTGTAATGCTGTGTTGTGTCAAGCGAGTGTGCATGAGGAGCTGAGCGAGCACAGAATGCAGAGGCTGTGTGAGAGAGAGAAAGTCTTTTTGAGTGAGTGTGCGGCACGCTGTTAGCGCACAGAGCAAGAGCTTGTACATGAGCATGAGTAAATCTGAGTGTGAGGGGTCATTACTGCTTGTTCATATGGATGACAACAAACATGAAAATACATTTTTGGAGCACAGAATAATTTTTGTTCGCTATTAATTTCTGCTCATTTCTGCTTGCACATAATTTCTCTAGGGAATGTAGTTTATGTGTTTGCGAAAGGCTTTCTCCTGCACTCCGCATCTTCCACTGCTTGCTTATGAATGTGGCATCAATATAAAGCCAGAATAAGCTATGCAATTTTCACAAGGAACAATTTGCTCGAGATAGCTTTGACATCCTTGCTGCGTGGCAGACTGAACAACACAGCTTGCTTACTGGAGGAACAGGGGTCTGAAGCTGTGGTGGTTTGATGAGTTGATTGTGAGGACTCATGTTACACCCAACAAACAAACAAACACACACACACACAGACAAACTGAAGACAAACACTCACACAAGGAAGGGAAAGACAGAGGAAAACATGGCTCGTGATAGATTGGACACCGGGAATCACATCTAATTGTTCATTTAAATCTTAACAGAGAAAGACAAAAATGCAAAAGAGCTCATTTATACCTTAACACAACGCTGTTGAGCTCTTGTTTTGTTCATTTTATCTCACTACCAGTTTACTGATTCCCATCAGTCATTTGTTCGTCCTTTGCTCTACCTGCGTGCATTCTTCTCTCTCTCCTCTTGATTGATTCTGGGGTGCTTTGTGTCATCCTGCTGGATGAATGATGTTGTTTGCCCCTCTGACAACCAGTCAATACCTCATTCTGTTTCATTTTCAAGTGCCTGTGTGATCGTGCACTGTTATATATTTCTCTTTAGATTTGTTTACATATTTTTGTGAATGCTCTTATTGACACGCACACTAATTGCACCACTGATTAGGACGTCATCCTCATGCTCACTCTGTTGATTTAAACTATCCTCTGTGTGTGTATGTGTGTTTGTGCTCCAGTACTGGTGCTGTTATGTATGTGCAGAGTTGTCTTAAGCAGGGGCACAGCACACTGAACGTGACTGAGAGGGTGTTACGCTGGAATAATGATGACAAAGAGCCACCTGTCAGAGCTCAGACTCCACAATGTCATTTCACACTGAATGGGTAATCAGGTCGCTGGTGTGTGAACTGGAAGGCTGCAGACTTAAGGACTTTTCAAACTTTTTAATGTCAAGTATCGTCTTGTAGGGGTTGGGGTAATAGTACAGTATAGGACACCCGACAGAGGGAAGGAGACTTATTAAGATTTAGTGCAGCAAAAAAGAGGTGTGTGAGGAAGAATAATGAGGTGGAAACAACAGAGAGGCCAGGGTTCTTCTCTTTTCTTGGGAAATCAACAATATTTGGTTGCAGAAGGGAGTTTTGTGTTGAACCTACTATTTTACCTTTGTGGGAAATGGAGTGATGGCACAGTGGATCAATGGTTAGCACTGACACTAATATTCATGCAGGTAAAGTGAAACCTACAATGTCAGTAAGTGTAAAAATAAGTTTGAGTGGTTCCTTGTCAATGTTACTTTGTCTACACATTGTTGTGGTTTGGGGTTTGATTTAATAGTTTCCTGTTTTATTTTGGTAGTTTTATCCTCCTGTGTCAGATCTTCCTTTGTATTTCCTGTGCTTTCCTGTTCTCCCTCCTTTTTGATTGTCCTTGTTGTTTTCACCTGAGTCCATGTGGTCCTCTCTCCCTTTGTCTCTTTCCACCTTTTTGCTCCTGTGTTGTCTAGTCTGCCCCATGCCCCACACCTGCTCTTGATTGCTGATTGTTGCACTGCTGTTTCTTGTAATGTGATTAGCCCTCAGCCCTCTTGTATTTAAGTCTTGTCTCTCCTTGTCAGTTTTGTTGGATGATTGTTTTGCTGTCTGCCGTTTCATGTCACTGCACCACGTTTACCTGAAGTCAAAGCTTTTTTGTCACTTTGAATCTAATCTCCTGCTTTGTTTGTCCTGCATTAGGGTTCATACCTTGCTTTCTCCTGATACACATATTCAAACAGCTATCAAAAGTTAGATATATTATGCATTTGGGCTCCTCTTTGTTTCATTTTCTAAATCATGTTTGCTCTGTCATGTTAAGTTGTAGCCTACACCTAATTTTTTAGTTAATTTTGACATTATTATCTGTCCAGGTAAAGACGTATTGATGTACTGATGTGATTTACAGTTGCTCATTGATTTCAACATAATGGGAGAGGCTAATGAAAAAGGAAATAGCCCTCTCCAATCCTCTCTTAAAAAACACAATCAATAATCAATAATGAAGCTGTTTTCCAGTCAAAGGCAGAGGTTCGAATTTTGCAGTTGAAATGTTGAACTTTTGACCTCAAAACGCTCCAGGTGCCCATGCTAAGTATGAACTAAAGACATGGTGGTTGCTGAATAAAACTGATGCTTCTTGGCAAGTGTACACACAAGTGAACTCTCAGCAGTGCAGCCTGCTTACATATAGAAACTAAACAGAAATCCCTCAACAAAAAGTCTACAGCATAGGATATTAAGCTGTTTGGAAAGCTGGCTTTACACTTTTCAAATATTGGTATTCTGTGTGATTGTGTTGGTCACAAGCAGCCAACATTTCTTTTGTTGACAAATAACCCGTTGGCTTATTTTCAAAATTCTCTGTGGCTGACACTAATGCCTCGTATTTTCAAACGGAGGATTTTTAAATTATCTCCTCACTTGTGCACTCTGTATTCACACTTAGTTGTATTACTGGTCTTTAAATCTAAATGTGGCAATTTTTCTGGAGGTTTATCTGTCAGATTATTTCAGAGATGCAACAATTAGTTCAGTATTTTTTTTTTATTGAAGTGGATTAGAGAATAAGCTGACATTAGTTTTTGAACATATTTTCTGTTTTGCCTTTACTAACTCTTGAATTGCTTTGCATCTACTACCTGTCTTGCTGTTTCCTACAGTGACCACTAGGAGGCAGAGGTTCAACACTGTTGAACCAGGTTTCTCAGCTGCGTGGGAGGGCCAACAGCCTGCAGGTTTTCCCTCCAGCTCATCTACAACAGTGGATAACGAGCAAGTCCCCTTCTACCTGTTTTCCTATTGGTTTCAGTTTTTTTTAATGTTTTTGGGTCACTTTTGAAGGACCACTGCAGCAAAGGATTCAGATTCTACACATCTCATTGACTTGGTCAATATAAGGGACAATGTTTTTACGTGTGTCTCAGTTTATCCATATGTACATGTCAACTGTTTTTACTTGCTGTAATCATTCTCCATGATCAAACTGGCAGTTCAACTCATTACTATATGCACTTCTGACATAATTGATCCACATTCTTCGTTCTGTGCAAAAATACATAAAAAAGTTCATTCTAATCATGCAAATATCCTCCAAGGTTACAGAGTTTTTAAGTGTTAGAGTAAGAGTATCGACAGGAGGAGGCAAAATTTGTTTCAGTGAATATTTATGTCGGTATTATGTAGTATTGTAAGACAGACGTGAAAAAGGGCCAACATATCCTTTAATGAGCGTTTTTCTGTGTGACATACTCAAACACACAAATACATACTGCAGTGTCGATCAAACCTAAGGGCCTGATTTACTAAGTTCCCAAGCACAGCGTATGAAATTGTGTGTGCAGTCTAACATGTTGCATGTTTTATTGGTGTACGTTTTGCAAATGATCTACGAAGAATAATTGTATGACTGACAACAGGTGCAAACATGGTGAAGGGGCAGTAGTTAAATGAAGGTTTTGCATGTTTAAATGGTTTCTGCTACAGAGAGTATAGAGAATGACCAGCGCAAACAAAACATGAAATGTAGAGGGAGGAGAGGAGCGCACTAAAGGAGAGGCATGGCCGACTGTGAGAAAGAAAAGAGTTACAGGAAGACAAATATGGATTTAATATCTTTAGGCTACAGTGGCTGTGAATGTTGTGCTTCATTTGGCTATAGGCCCCATTAAGAGTTCAAGTGCAGATAAGAGCCATTCTCAAAATGAAGGAATAAAAGACATTTAAATTACAATGAGTTATTATTACAAAAATACATGATTAAATAACTTGTATTTTATCTTAATTTTGTTATCCTAAATCGTGTTTTTTATTTGTTTTGCAAAGAATGATTTCACAAAGCATTTGACCTCAGGGACTCCAGAAAGCAGCCTGTAGAGTCTCATATGAGGCTCCAAATAAGCCCTGAGCTCATCCAAAAGCTCCAAAATTGCATTGCTGGATATGTATTAATTTTTCTTCTGTCATACCAAAAACATTGACAAGAGTATTGAAAATGCTTTCTTTCAGTTTGCCCATGACTTCTCATCTCTGCCAATAACAGCAGTTGTCTGTGCACAACACTGGGCAGACTAACACCTCCCTTTCAAATGTATTAACAGATGCAAAGTGCAGTCACGGACAGCGCTTTCAGGCGCAATGAATCACAGTGCTCGTGCTAAATCAATGTATTTGTATGTTCTTCTCTCTGTATTTTGCACACTCGGGTAAAACGCCCCATGGCACATATTCATTACAGGAAAGGTGCCAAATCGACAGTGTGGGCTATCTTGCTCATTTGAAAGATGCAATCCTCAGTGTGCACCCTTAGCAGATCAGTTTGCACATTCTGTTTGCAGGTGATGTCAAGTTTGCATGTTTTTAAGCACACAAACCTTTAGTAAATCAGGCCCTTGGTTGTTGTGCTTTAATGAGCAGAAGAAGGATTTTTTAAACCCAAATTTTCTGATCAAGGAGCACTTGCTGTTTACTGAGACCTGGAAGTTCACCCATTGTCCCCTGTGGGAAATGAACTTATTTATATTGAATCACTAATTATCTGCCTTCTCTACTCAGTGAAGTACAACTATGGGTTAGTATTGATGGCCAGTTCTCACCCTTATCAACAACTGAGTGATTGTAGCACACACTGAGGAATGTATTGCTTCAGCTGACTGCATTTTACCATTAACACTGATTGGAAACTAATCTAAAAATTTCCTTTGAGGAAATTTGTTTCAGCTCTATGATATTTATTTCAGCAAACATATGATTTATGTTTCAGGAAAATATGAAGAAATCTCACAAAAACCTTTTATTAATCATTTGTATTCTGGTTGCCTTTTTTACAATAATGACTTCAAGCGGCATTTTGGATATTTTTACTGAACACAGCAGCTGAGTTTAGACTGAACCACATGTTCAAACCACAGCCTCCGCAGACTCAATGAGATGAAAGCATGGATGTATTATAAGAACTGGATACCGGACCGGAAAATGGCTGCCGTTCATTTCAATGAAAGTTGCTCGCCTGGCGCATACGCCGAAAAAGTTCCTGACTTCCGGGTTT
>JAQLOL010046750.1:0-16091 GCA_029783665.1 Naso thynnoides
CGTCACAATATGCAAATTAGATGAGTAATATTACTCCCATCAAAAACTTTAGGTCATTATGAATATTTCTCTCATTTGCACCATGGACTTATCTCTCACCACTTCCAAGCTACAGCCTTTTGAAATCTTTAAATCCAAACGGAATATTTTCCTAAACGAACTCTGGCGCCTCGAGGGTTAAATGTTATTTACAGCTCGCACTTCTCACTCTTCAGCATGACAAAGCAACACGCGGTCCTTTAGCAGCAGTTTAGCCATTAATCCAGTCAATGTGCTCATGTTGAGGAAATAAATGAATCCACATGGAATAAATCCACAAGAAACAAGAACACTATCAACTTCTATCTGCTGCTTGCCTCTTCAGGAAAGTCTCACAAAGTTAGAGCGGGGGAGGGTGCAGGCGCAGCGCTGCGTGCACTGAGCTGGCATGCGCATATAAGGAAGTCCAGCACGCATTAAAGTCACTGGAAAAACACTGTTAAAAAAAAAAAGTCACTAAAACACAGCCTGCAGGGCTCACTTCCAAATGCACGAACCTCATCATGTGACACTTTGGCGTCGTTTAACACGAGTATCTGACACTGCAACAACATTTATAGGTCAGAAAAGATGGAAAAGCATCATGGCTCTCCTTTAATGGAGTGGTTGGTCTAAACACTCACGGGGTGTTTTAAACACATTATAATCATAACCTGTTTTAAAATATTACTGTTTAATGTGTGTGTGTATATCAGATCTTTTCTCCCTCTTTCTTTCCCACTGTGCCACATCTCAACCGCTAACACAAAATTGAATATTTTCTTTGTTTAGCAGCTGGAATGTTTATCGTATTCATCACACTGGCTTAGTGCAGAAGCATGTAAACATTTGTTATGTGTGCCGTAGGGTGCAGGTTTACGCCTGTGTGTCTGAGGACATGTGGGGGAAGCAGTTGTTGACCACTTGAATTACTGTGAGGTATAAATCAGAGAAGCTCATAAAATAGGTGGTTTGAGCATGTGGTTACAAATGTGCACAATCAGGCTGATGGCTCCGGTCTCATGCGAGGTTTTGCTGCGAACACACACAAACAAACGCATGCTCTCCTGCAGGCTGACGTCTGGCAGAAATGATTATGACTAAACACCAAATACAGCTGCAGCTGATTGGACGTTAGTAGATATTTGAGCATAAATCAAAGTACCTTTAGGTCTGATGATGGCACTAGACGTCAGCAAAGTGTTTACAGTTCAGAGACGGACAAAAATCTCTGTACTACATGTAATGACAGCTCACCGAGCAGCTGTTGAGACATTTAAATCTGACTGGAAAGTGGTGAACGGCTCCTGCCACTGGCTAAAAATTTAAATTGGAATTTTTTTTAAAAAAAGGTCTTCATTTCAGTATAATTGCCCCATTTTTCCTGCTCCTGAAATTGAACTGAACAAACTAGCGTGCTGAAATTGACGTGATAACATGAAGACTTCGGTGCCTCGAGGTCGTCAGAATTATGGCACAAAAAATTGGGCCGTGGAGCAAAAAAAACTGAGTTCCAGTCTGAAATTTGTGAAGCTCACTGAGCCCATAATGCTCTGTAGGTCTGCACGTGAAACGAGTTTATTCCTTTTTTTGGGGTCTGTGATGTTGTGTCAATAAAACATTTATTATTTTTCATTATCATCATTCATTTTTATCTTGCTTTATGGGAATATTGGTAAACTGGGTGTGTTGCCATCCAGTAAGTGTGTTTTAGCCATCTTAAACTCCTTTTTGAGGCAGGTCTGTCTTGTAGGAAAACGCGAAGTGAAGTGAAACTCTTCATTTTACTGTCAGCAGAAAATGAGAGTTGTGTTGGAGAAAGCCGACTCATATGTTTCGTCCCTCTCAAGCATCGTCTCAGTTTCTATTTGCACATATAAAATGCAAATGTGGAGGGCACGGTTAAATAATGCACCTCAGCTTTATTGTTTTTATAGGATGGCTGATTCAAAAATGTTGAACGCTGCGTAAAAGCTAAATAAAACAGAAAATGATCATTTGTTATGCATTGACAAAAACTGAGGTATTGATTTACATCTGCTCATATTCACACTCTCTAAACTGAATGTTGTGTTGAATGTGCGCTCTCTCTCTCTCAAACATTGAGTCCCACACTCTCTCCTGTACTCGGTTATTTCTCCACAGCTGAATAATTGATCACAACAAAAAAAAATGAGAGAAGCTTGTATGAGGTGGTCTCCTAATGGGGGGAGGTTGTAGTTGTCAAGATAATTGCAAAGTTGACTTTTCTTTCATTTGTCAGCTCTCTCTGTTCAGCTGGGACCTGATTACCAGCGTAGGTACAAGTTTAAAGAAGCTCGGCCTCCCTCTCTCCCTCTGGGGTGTCTTTCTTCCTGTGAATATTTGATTGAGCTCCGCAGTACAAGCTGTTTCCTCTTTGGCAGGAATACAGCAGCAGTGAGGGAGTCTGTGTGACAAGTTTCATTTGAAATCAAGTAAATCGTATTCTTAGATTTAGTGGTCTACTAAAATGTGTTTTCAATTTTTATTGATTTGTATTTACATGGATATTAACCCTAAAGTTCAACAGAAAATCCTGCGCTGAAGATGTTAAGTAAAAGTATGTAAACTCTTAAAGTATTATAGTAACAGGTATCTGAAGTTCTACTAATTATATAATTAAGTATAACCAACCGTGCATTTATATGAACTAATTTTGAACTTTTTGTATGAAACTTTGGTAAGACTTTACCTAAAGCATCCATTTCTAATGCATTATCAACATACTTATAATGTGTTAAACTGCACACACAGTGCTGTATAATCATAGTTCTAAGCAAGGTGAGCATTAACCCAAACCATAACCATAACCATAACCACATATAATAAATTGTGTCTTCATAATTCATTATAATGTCTGTTCATAATGTGTTAGAATGCATTAGGATAGAGACATGTTTCATAGAAAGTGTTATCCCAAATTTAATTAATTGTTAGCCTATATTCATTATGAATTAATCTGCGTTCATTTTTTATCCATCGGTCGATTGTTTGGTTTGTGAATTCAATAGTGAAAAAATCATCAAAATCATTATTACTCAATCTAAAGTGATCCGAGGTGACACATGTCAAAATATTTTTGTTCCAGTCAGAGAACTTCAAAATTGCTGAGTAAAAATAATAAAAAGAAATGTAGCAAAACCTCATATCTGAAAAACTGAAACCATGAAATGTTTTTTTCCATTTTTCTCCGTCAGTTGACCATCAAGCGGTAACTAGTAACTAGTAACTAATGGTCTATTCTAAGGGTCCATGACCAACAAGGGCCCTAAAAATTATTAGAACATATAGCAATTTATTAAGTAAGTAAAATTATTGCGTTGGAATATTTTGTTTTAAATATACAAGTAAAACTAAAAATAAAAACAGTTTCTTTTAAAACACCCAGAGAACTTTTGTGCTCCGACATGGCATTATGAGTCATTATACCATCGCTGCATCGTTGAATATTAGTAAATAATAAACACATTATGTGCACACCACAGCCGGTAAATATTCCTGGCTGCACCGCTGCAGTTATGTGATGATTTATGTCAGTGAAAAAAAAAAGAGCACTGTCAGTTGCATTGATGTGCATTTACAGTCATTGGAAAGCTCAGAATTGCTACTTTTTAGGCAAATACCAAACATGTTGCTCCAGACAAGATGGAAAATTTCTTGTTAAAATATTCGTAGTAGGACATAATTTGGACAATTGGTTTGCTAATTCTGAAAACTGAAGATCTCACGTCGTCAAGTCAAACAGTAACATGCGTATTTTCTTTGAGCAGACTTCGTCTGGTGTTTTTGTTTGAGGGATGGACCTGATACTTCTTCAGTTAATCTCAATAAGCTACAGCATTTAAATGCAGCTCGTACAACCAGTGTGCAAGTCAGCTGTTCACATTTTAAAACTCAGAACTTTAACTTGTGGTATTGCTACTTGTACGTGAGTAAACGTCAATACTTCCTCCATTTACTGCCAATGAACGACCATCAGCCTGCAGGTGACACTCAGTCACCACGACAACAAGGATGCTGGAATTAAATTCTATTGGACTGTCACATATACATGTGAAAAGTTCTGATGTTGTTGTTCTGAACTTATATAAGCGTTGGTGTTTTCTGCATAGTGATGGCGAGTGTTTGCATTGGAGGCTGAGCTGACACACCTCCTGCAGTTTGGCGTTCCACTGTGGTGCCGATGGGGAATTCTCACTATTCTGCGTCCTGTCATAAATAATAAAGATGTTTCCCTCGCTATAGGCGTCTCAACGGAGAAAATAATAATATACCGTTAAGCAGAGGAAGTGGAATGGGTAATGCTTCACGAGTAACCGCCCTTTGTGTGTGAGTCATGACGGTCATCACAGTGTGTTCACTCAGTGTGGACACAAACCAACTGAGAGCATGCGTGTCAGATAACTTACAGATCCAAGTGAAGCCACTTCTCTGTTTAGAGTACCTTCGTTCTCACTCATGAAGGTAGAATGGGAGAAAAACTTTATCTGAGTTTAGTTCAGTTTTAGTTTAGTTTTAGTTTGCTACTTCAGTTTCTTAGTTTTGAGGTAAAAATGAAGGTAAGTGCACCTGAAGTGACATTAGAAATCCTGCACTGCACAGGAAAAGTGCAGCATGTCCATGTTGATGCAGGGAGTCAATATAAAGTGCAGTGAATGTCAATGGCACGGTGTAGTTGATCTCTCGTGTTCCCAGTCGCATACGTAATCAGGAACGTCCCCTGAAGTCGGAATTCCAACTTGGAAACTCGACGAAACTGCCGAAGCTCGAAAATCCAAGATGGCTGCTCCGTGCATCAGTTTCTCGTCAGTAAGTTTTGTCTTTGTGTCATTAAATTAGTCAGACCGACAGTATACTGTTTAATTCCTATCTGTGGACATTTTGGTATGTTGCTTTTGGGCACAAGTGATCGAGTAGTATGTTGTTACTGATTGGCATGGGGCTCATTGTTCCGCCTGCATGTTGTGAGATGCACCAACGGGCCGGCAGAACAGCGGTGCGCCAAATTTAGAGGTAAGGTTAAGGTTAGGATTAGTCTGTACAAATGAATGGAAGTCAATGAATGAAGCCATTCAAACAGCCTAGAAGAGCAGCCATCTCTCTCCGCTAATGTTCATCTCGAAAGGAATGGAGGGAGCAGTGAGCAATTGGATATCTGTAACATTGGTGCATCTCACAACGTGCCGGCAGAACAGTGAGCCGGTGGAACAGCGGTGCGGCACCATTGGTATTAGCCAACAGTGCTAACAACAACAAAAGCTAAAGGCCCGAACATACTTTCAGCAGTAGTTTCATTCATTCTAACAACAAAGGGCCGTACCAGTCTGGCCATGGGTGATACGCAGTGTGCAGACTGCAGCAGAATAAACAATCAATAATAGAAGAAGTTTTAGTGGCTGCACTTTTTCTTTTACCATTTTTAGCCAGACTGACGCTGATAATGTTGCAGCTACGACTAAAAAATCTGTTTCAACCAGGCAGAGACAACACGAGGAAAAAATAAAGGTTCTGCAGACATGAAGGAGAGCACATTCTCACCTGAGCGGGACGTATTATATTCATTTTTTTGTTGTTGAGCTAACGAGAAATCTTTCAGTTTGAAATGTTGCCTTGAGTAAATGTATCCAGAGTTAACTAGTAAAGTCCAAACATTGCTCTGTTCGCACACGAGAAAGAGCATGTGCAGTCGGCACGCGTTCAATACAGACGGTCTGCGCGGTCACAAATGGACGTCAGCTGAGGGTCCGCAGGGACATGGATGGCTCCTCGTAACTGGAACAAGGTCAGCTTGGACGGGACGTCACTCCCAGCTTCAGAATTTGACTTCTGAGGTAAGTGGACCGCACCATTAATTCAGACATTTTGTTTAATTATTTGTAGCTTTCTTTTCAACCAGTCTGATTGGCTTGCTGTCGGTTTCCTGCATATTCTGATGTCTTTTAAGTGATGTCACCTCGTTAGAGGTGAGCAGCCTGTAGCCTTTTGTCAACAGAGTGTTATTATGCTCACTAAAACTACAATGTCGCCCAAGTTGTGATCAGGTGTAGTATCTCATTTTGCCCCATTTTTCTGCCACTTGCTGTATTTGCTTGAGTTCGTCTGTTGTCCTCAGCTCTTCCTGCCTCTTCTTCATCACCTGCCGTCACACTCTTCCTTCCTTTCACATTATTCAGCCACATGTGGCTTTGTAGTTGTTTACGTCCCACTAAGTAAAAGATTGTTGTTCTCTGTCATATGTTCTGTTTTAGTTTTGGTTTTCATCCGCTTGCTCTCTTTTAGAAATTTGTACCAGCTTTCTTTTTTTTGTAACTTGCCAGGGGTTAAAATTAGCAGTTTTGCTAACTCCAGCATATTTACATTTGTATTTTCTATCTATGTAAATTAATGTGCTCTGTCCCTCCCAGATGAATGAATAAATTAATTAAGTAGCTTTTTAACATGTACTTCTTTGAAATGCCCAATAATAGAGGATAACTGTAGGGCCAAAATGGATGTATGAGTCAGTGAACTGATGTTTACCGAAAACCCGAACGATGTCTAAAAACAGACCAGTGTTTAAACTTTACTGGTGGTTCTGAACAGGTTAACAGAGTCAGTGTAAACCTCCTCCTTATCTGCTCTGGCTCCACATGACACTTATCAGATTTGTCACACATTTAATGCATTACGCCGTCCATCGCTGATGCGATGGCAATCATTTTTTTCAAGATACTCATTTGTTTTCTTCCTGTTACCGCGGCTCTACCCATCACAGCTGTCGTAATGACTTTGGCTGAATGATTGGATGAAATTGCGAGGAGATCGAACTCCGCCGTGTCCCCACCGGAACTTCTGGAATGCTTTTTGTTGCACAAAGTCAGACCGAACTGCAGCCTGAGTGAGGCGGAGGAGCAGCGCAGGATTTACCACAGGGACAGGTGATACATCGTCAGCGACGGAGGATCGGCTGTAGCTGACCAGCTGCAGCAAACTGTGAACACCAAATGAACCCGGAGCAAACAGTTTGAACAGTTTACGTATGTGTTTCAAGTCTGACTCCAGCCACGACATTAGGGATTAACGGAGAAGTTTGTTTTTTGGCACATTAAGTCTTAAAATAGGATATTTGCTGTCATATATGATGTTTTACAACATTATTATGATGAACGGTGCAGTCGTGACAGGTGACTCTCAATGCTGACGTCACCACTAGCTGAAAAATGATTAAACAGAGTGGAGGAGCATGTGCACCCAGCCATCTGTCAAAAAATACAATAAATGCTTGTTTTAAAAGACGTGAAACTTGCCAAATGTTTGGTGGCGTCCTCTCATGTACCGACAATAAAACACAAATCTTATCAAGGATATAGAAACTGAAAATGGCTGTTTGTATGTTTCACGAAGCAGCTGAATTAGTCGCTTTTGGGCAACATATTCATATTGTTTAGCTTCATGTTTTAGTGTCGGTGCATGAGAGGACACCACTAAACATTCAGCTAGTTTCACGTCTTTTAAAATGAGTGTTGTGTCTGTTGTTTTCAGCTAGTAGTGATATCAGCAAAGAGCTCCAGCTCTCAGGACTGCGCCGGCTGTCATAATAATGCTGTGGAAGGTCATATATGATCATTAATATCCTTAATATGGGGCTTAATGTGCAACAAAAACTGAACTTCTCCTTTAATTGTGTTTTTAAATTTAAATTTCTTGGTTTTTTTTCACTTTTTTTCCCCAAAACAGACATCTACAGCTTCACTTTCTAAAATCAAAGTTGACGTTCACACAATAACGAAGGTAAAAACTTTGACCAGAGGTGACTGAAGAGTTGGAAGGAGTCTCAGCTGCGCGGCAGGACCTCACATGCAAATATCGTCCTCAATGTCACTTAACATTTCATCCACAGGTGAAGCTGTTTATATGTTGATCTGCAGGATGGGACTAAACTATTGGGAAAGCAGATCAGTGAGTGTTTGTCAGTTCTGCAGACATGTGATAGTTTGTTTTTATCCATGTGCGCGTGTGCGTTCATGTATATCATCAGGTCACTAGAAGAATCTGACGCTGCTCTGGTGAGTTCCTCTCTTTTATTTCCAAATTTTATTAAAGACAAGAGAAACAATCTGCTGGGCTTTTCCAGCTCTAACAAACAGGGAGGAACGGATGTTTTTCACTTCTTCCTCTGAAAATGATTCAAAATTAAGTCGAGTTAAATTTAATCTTACAGTTTTAAGTCATCCAGAGGCAAAAATGGAGCAAACTACATATTTAGCTGCTGTCTGGTTTGAAATTACCCCAATAAATAAGGAGTAAAGGAGCTTTATTGTCATTATACAACGAATTGTACAATGATATTGCGAGATTAGAGTGGAGGGTTAGTCCTGAGCGTGCTGCCCTAACTTAATGTGCCTAACAAAAGACTCAGGGAAAACATGCAGACTCCACATGGAAGGCTCTCACCCCTGCCGCGTATCGAACCAACTAATGTTAGACGAACAGAAGTGGATTTGACCCTGGCCCTTGTGGTTGTGAAGCAACTATGCTAACCACTAAGCCACCGTGCTGCCGTGTTACAAGGGTGGAAATGTATTTTTAAGGTCAGATTTGAAAACAAAAATGAGAGCACTAACACATGAAGTGAACCTGCAGCGGCCTTGTGAATGTCTGTCCTGACTGTCAGAGAGTCTCAGACTGACACTGATCACGTTGTTCTTCGGCCTTTTCCCACTTTTACAGGCCTGGACATTTTCTCAGACGCTTTTATCTCTTTATTGTGAAACTTTTATTCCCTCTATGTGGAAATCATTTATTTATGTATATTAATGAACACTGACATGCAAACATGCGAGCATATTTAGCAGGTCAGTGTTACTCATTTATACGGTAACAAAGAAAACCAAATATCTCACACATAACTCAACAAATGAAAACAAAAACAGCATGAACTGTACACAAGCTGACATAGACATACATACAATAAAATAAAAGTGGCTATATGGTGCTCCATAACACAAACCAGTTACTGCATATCATAAAAAAGTGCTGATATAAAGTGCTGGACATGCACATCATAAGAGAATAAAAATATTACACGCCATGTTAAAGTGCCGACGTTAATTGCCCATGATGTAAATCAACACCATCCCATGTGCAGCTTATTTGTCAACTCTTTTATTGAAATGTACCACAGAATAACATAACCAGCCTTTTCACTCTCTCAAATGACCTTTATAATAAAATTAAATTCCACACGTACAATGCAGCTGCATTAAGATGGAATGGAGATGATTGTGAAGATAATCCTTTTTCCCCCCTGAAAAATATATTTCTTCCTCTGTAATCTAGTCTATCTGATAAAGTTCAAAGACAATGAAACCAGCAAAATGATTGTTGAGAGATGAACTGATAAATGCTCGTCCACGTCTCTGGATTAATATTTTCGACGCAGTAAATGTCTCCTGGATGAAAGCAGGAAGAAAAAAAAAGCCAACAGAAAAGAGTGAACAGAAAGAAACTTTCTCAGTACACTTTTCTCACTGAGCATTTCTCTCTTCAGTCAAACTATCTTTTTGAGTTTTTAAGGAGTTAAGAACTTTGCCAAACTGCGGCGATGGAAAATTTTTTATC
Organism: Naso thynnoides; assembly: GCA_029783665.1. NCBI lineage: Eukaryota > Metazoa > Chordata > Actinopteri > Acanthuriformes > Acanthuridae > Naso > Naso thynnoides. The sequence goes on from JAQLOL010046750.1 coordinate 9,640, forward strand.
AGATGTGGCTTAACATTACACTGTGTCTGCAGACAGCTACTTAGTTCACAGCAACAAGTCTGATGTATTTATGGAAACAAAGGCTATTTTACTGCCACAGTCAGTTTAGATCTGATACAACAAAGAGTCCGCGCCCGCAGCTACAATTAGAGGGAAATCCATCACTGGGCTCTGGAAAGCAGCGCAGAGTGGATGAGAGATGCCCAGTAGGTGAAGACGAGTCAGTGCCTGCTTAGTTTTAATGAAACAAAGCCTGTGAGCTTGAGCTCAGGCGGGCGACTCCAGAGGTACGCCCAACGTAATCTGGTTGAGTGTCGGGCAGAATAAGTGGAAGCCGTGAGAGACAGTTGTAACTTTCTCCTCAAGTCTCATCAACACTCCTCGCTCGAAATCCTTCTGTAGCTGAGAGCCGATGAAATGCCTCAGAATTTACAAACGGAGGAAAAATATTTCCTCCTTAAACCTGCTCTAAGTGATCTTTTAAAAAAAAAACAAACAAAACAACAAGTTATGAGCATAATACTGACACATTATCATCATATATTTAATTTGTCTCTTTAAAAATATGAGTACCAGTTTACAAAGGTAACAAAAGTACACAACGCCTTACTTAAGTAGAAGCTCAGACACTTGTGTTAAAAAAAAGACTGGTCAAAGTAGAAGTACTGAATCTTTTTTCTTTTTTTATGCAAGTAAAACTAATAAAGTACAGGTTCACAAATGTATTCAAAGTATCAGAGTCAAAAAGTTTCCCTCTGAAGGACATTTCTGTGCAAAGCTAACCTCACCTCACCTCATATTACTATAACGCAAAGACTATTAAACTTAAAAGAGACTGAGGTCACGTGACAAGATGGCGTGCTGAAACTCTCAGCGTTCACAGCGAGGACCTGGAAAGTTGGCAAATAACCCTCAAACTGGCAAATAATGCTACAAACTGGAAACAAAGACCGCACGGATGAGTAAAAGTAAACGGCGACACAGAACGAGACAAACTGCGAAGGAGGAAGAAAGCGATCAACGCCGCAGAGAACAAAGCATGGCTGAGGAGAGACCCCCAGGATGGGCGCAAGAACTTCTGAAACAGTTTGCTGATGTTAAAGAGGCTTTTGAACAGAAGTTTGATGTGCTGAACGGAAGTTTGAAAAGCGTGTTAAGCGTTAATCGAGCGGCACACACACCAGAACAACACGGGAGCTCTGAAAAGAAGTGCAGCAGCTCAAAAGTAAAGTCACCTATCTGGAATCACAGAGCAGAAGAAACAGTCCGGTGTTTGTGGGCTTGAAGGAGGGCCTACTCGAATCTGCCACCGCAAATAAAGAAATGGCCATGATTTTGAGACACATATTGGATCTGGATGAATCAGCACAGGTGCCAGAGGTGGAGCGGCAGCACAGAGCGCTGCGACCGCGACCACGACCAGAAGAGTCACCGAGGCCATTCATTGTCCGAATGCTGAAATGGAGTGATCCACAGCGTATTCTCAAAGCGGCAAGGGCAAAATCAGAAGCGGGATTGAAGTGGCAGGGGAAGCGCTTCCACGTCTTCCAAGACCCCCCTGCAGACATCCAGCAACAGCGTGCAGCTTATTCAGAGCTGAAGAAAACTCTCCGGGGCGCAAACATAAGGTTCGGCCTGTTGTGTCCATCCAGACTGACGGTGACATTGGCCGGAGAGAAATATATCTATAAAACTCCTGAAGAGGCGCGTCAGGATCTGTCAAAGCGAGTCCCTTCAGCGTTTGGATAAAGACAATGAGGTTAAACGACAATAAGAACTATGGTTTAAAATGGATTAAAAGTGTTTCTTTTCCAACGTATAGACGCTGGGTAAACATGACTTAAACATTTTCAATGTAGCCTAATACGTTAATATCCCAGCAACAGAAGGGGGTTTATTTATTTAGCCATATACAAAAAAAGGATGTTTAAGGTTTAAGGTGTGTTGGAGTGATGCGCCTATCGTTGGTTCATAGACAAGGGACTGAGGAACGGCCCCTATGTTATGTGTTCTTTATCCACTTATGGTGATTGTCTAGGTTGTCTGTCCGTGTTATGTGTTGGTTGTGTTATGGTGACGCCAGGAAATCAGAGTAAAGCGACCAGAATGAACTTAGGAATCATGTGCATAATTAAATATGTTTAAAGATGGGTCTACCCGCTAAGGTTATATCATGGAACGTTAATGGTATATCAAGCAAAGTGAAACGTTATAAAATACTCTCACATTTGAAATCTATAGGATGTGATACAGCCATGGTTCAAGAAACTCACTTAAATAATAATGGATCCTTAAAACTGAAACAGAGGTGGGTAGGTCAAGTCTTTTCTGCTTATGTTAACAGTGCCTCAAGAGGTGTGAGCATATTGATTCCTAAAAATATGTTATTTAAACCACTGGAGGTAATTCCTGATAAGGATGGGAGATATATAATTGTATTGGGTTTCCTCAATAATAATAAATTGGTGCTGACTAGTATATACAGGCCTAACAGTGGAGAAGCAAACTTTTTGACAAATGTGAGTGTGTTGTTATCAAGGTTTTCTAATATTCTCATAATAATTGGGGGAGACTTTAATCTAGCAGCTCGGCCTGTAGATCGCTCCAAGCGACCTCTGCCAACAGATGGTGCACTGGGGTCAGCTTTTGATGAAATCCAAACAACAACGTGCACGACAGATATATGGAGATGTATTAATACAAACGCGAGAATATACGTTTTACTCTAAAGTCCATAACTCATACTCCAGGATTGACTATTTGTTACTATCCAGCCAGATGGTTGAAAATGTGGTCAGCTCTGAAATACACAATATACTCATTTCCGACCACGCTCACCATCTCTGTAAGTTTTTACTTCTCTTTTGAAGTAAACAGTATGAAACAATGGAGACTGAATGATTCAATACTGGGAAACAATAAATGAGTTGATTTAATAAAGGGGAAAATAAAAGAGTATTTTGACTTAAATTTGTTTTCAGTGAACTCAATCCAGACAATATGGGAAGCATTCAAGGCTACATGCAGGGGATGGATAATCAGCTATGCAACTGCTAAAAAGAGGGAGAAAAATGAAAAGAAAAAAATCTATAAAAGATGAACTCAACAAGCTTGAGGAGGGACATATGAGGGAACCAAATAACCAAGCACTAAGGGATTCCTTGCTAATATGCAGAGCACAACTGCAAGAAATATTGCACGAAGAAACCGCATTCGCGCTATTTAAACTAAGAAGAAAACACTTTGAATCAGGAGCTAAGGCCGGTAAAATGCTGTCTACGAGGCTTAAACAAATAGAATCCAAACATGAAATCTCAAAGATATACGACTGCGATGGACAACCTGTACAAGACCGGGAAAAAATAAATATCTGTTTTAAAAATTATTATGAGAAATTATATGAATCTGAAGGTAATCCTGATTTAAATGTTGCCCACACGTTTTATAGTAACATATGTTTACCTTCAATTAGAGAAGCGGATAGGAATGACTTAAAAGAATTACAGATATAGAGATCACTGCAGCTGTAAAATCTCTCCCCAATGGCAAAACACCTGGAGAAGATGGATTCAGTATCGAGTTTTATAAAACATTTCAGAATGAATTAATACCTTTTTTTTGGCAATGCTATACAATGATGCAATAATGGCTCAATCAGTGCCTACCAGTATGAGAACAGCTGTAATCACTACAATTCCAAAGCATGGCAAGGATCCCACACAAATGAGCAACTACAGGCCCCTTAGCCTGCTTAATAACGATTATAAAATATTTGCTAAAATACTGGCATTACGCCTGGGAAAAGTGGTTCCCTCATTGGTCCACTTCGACCAAGTAGGTTTTGTTAAAGGTCGTCATGCTTCAAGTGATATGAGAAGGTTATTCCAGGTGATACATAGAGCTACCTCCCTGCAGCATCCAGCGATCGGGTTATCGCTGGATGCTGAAAAAGCATTTGATAGGGTTGAATGGCCATATTTATTTTTCACTTCACAAAGATTTGGTTTTGGTCCAGTTTGCATCCAGTGGATCAGAGCACTCTACTGTAAACCGTGTGTGCGTGTTAAAACTAATGGAATAATATCTTCACCCTTTGAGTTAACGAGATCTACACGACAAGGGTGCCCAGTTTCACCAACACTGTTTGTATTGGCAATGGAACCCCTGGCATGTGCCATTAGAGCAAACAATCAAATAAGAGGTGTTAAAATGTAAGACTATGATTTTAAAATTAATCTAATTGCGGATGATATATTAATAACGTTGTCGAAACCAGAAAACTCAGTGAAACATCTATTCAAGCTTATTAAAAGAGTTGAGAAGCTTTTCAGGATATAAAGTAAACTGGAACAAAAGTGAAGCTGCTCCCCTCAACTGTTTGACATTCCCAGAACATCTAGATGCAACTCAGGTAGTCTGGAAAAAGGAAGGATTAAAATATAAATAAATAAATAAAATAAATGGCCCCAAACTGATTAAAACTACTAAAGTGGACCTTACGAGATGGGGAACATATCTGATATTCTTGTTGGGGCCGAGCGGAGATAATCAAAAGGAACATCTTTCCCAGACTCTCGTTTATGATGGCATCAATACCACTGGAATTTCCTGAATTATGGTTCAAAGACATCAAAAAACTTTGCCAGGTTTTGCCAAAAGTTTGCCAGGAGAAGTAAATGTTGGCGTTGTACGTTTCTGCAAACCACAAATATGCTGAAGCTTTCCATTTCTTTGTTTTTATGGTGGAAAATTTACATTCCTGTGGTTAATGTTTTGTTAGGTTAAGGCAAAAAACTACTTGGTTAGGCTTAGGATGAGTTCATGTTTGTGCTGAACAAACCTGGCTTCATTTCCAGAAACACAGCTGGAAATTCTCCCCTCTTCTTGTTAAAAAAACAGAAAATCTAGTCCCCACAAACAACTTTAAAATGTCCTGACAGAGGCTGAAGTTACTCTGCTCAATATGTCGACCTCACTGGGTGTTTTTCCACCAAACTGGCTCTGGTGCTTCAACTGGTGCTGTTCCAGATTCTTAGAACCTTGGTGCTTTTTTTAGTGAACCAGTCTGTGTTTCCACCAGTTTTAAGCAAAATCATGGAGATCAAAGATCGGTCATTAACGGAGGACGCTGTGCAGGTGTTCAGCTTCATCACTGTGTGCAGATTCGTGACACTGACACACAAAAAACATTCATATGACGCTGACACACACTTCCTCACACTGAAGTATCAATGGAACTCTGTCACCACCTGGTGGTCGATCAGTTTCTTACAGCTTTTAAAGCTGGTTCTGACAGAAACTTTACTTCCTTTGTTGACTAACTGACTTGGTCTAATGTAAAAATCAAAAACAAACGCATAGTTGCAGTAATTAAATTAGTTGATTTAGTTGTTTAAAAAATTATATTTAGATTTTAACCTTTTTTCTTTAAAAATATCAAAGACTTTGATGAATTGCAGTGATTAATCTATGTTTTTCATGTACTGTAGTCAAATATTATATTGAAAAACTTGAACTGCAGTCAGGAAAAGTCAAACATTTTTAACACTAGGGAGCTGTAAACCCTCTGACTCTAACAAGAGTTTTCCCCCTACAAGCTGAAGCGAAGAGGCTCGATCTCTCTCTCTTGTTTTTTCTCTTCCTGGAATGAAGCAAAGCTTGATGACTCCTCCCTCTTCTTCCTGCTCTCACACACAGCGAGCTCCACTCTGCCCACATATTTCCTTGTTCCCTCCCCTTTAGATCTACAGTTTGCAGATGGGCACAAACAACATGGTGGTGAAGTGCAGGAGCTGACAGGCCACATTCACTGCAGAGACACATGTTGTTGAGATCAGAGCTTGAACTAGTTTCACTTTCAAGGAAGTGAAACTTAGTCGGTCGTCGTCTCTGAGAGGTGAAATGGCGCAGAAAGGAGTTCAGATGGATCAACAAAAATTCTGCTGTTCCATCTGTTTGGATCTACTGAAGGATCCGGTGACTATTCCCTGTGGACACAGCTACTGCATGAACTGTATTAAAAGCCACTGGGATGAAGAGGATGAGAAGCAAATCCACAGCTGCCCTCAGTGCAGGCAGACCTTCACACCGAGGCCTGTCCTGATGAAAAACACCATGTTAGCAGATTTAGTGGAGGAGCTGAAGAAGACTGAAGTCCAAGCTGCTCCTGCTGATCACTGCTATGCTGGACCTGAAGATGTGGCCTGTGATGTCTGCACTGACAGAAAACTGAAAGCTCTCAAGTCCTGTCTGGTCTGTTTGGCTTCTTACTGTGAGAAACACCTCCAGCCTCATTATGAAGCAGCTCCATTAAAGAAACACAAGCTGGTGGAGCCCTCCAAGACGCTGCAGGAGAACATCTGCTCTCGTCACGATGAGGTGATGAAGATGTTCTGTCGCACTGATCAGCAGTGTATCTGTTATCTCTGCTCTGTGGATGAACATAAAGGCCA
>JAQLOL010046824.1:0-16083 GCA_029783665.1 Naso thynnoides
AGATACAAACTTTCAGTAAAAGTTGCATGCTAACATTTTAAACGCATCACAATATACGCTTCCAGCTCTATTAAGCATGGCTGTTCTGATTGATCATTGGTTTTAAACACCTGGTGTTTTTTTCAGCATGTTTGTGCAATGTACAGTCTTGTTGTATTTCTAATTAAATTTTTTGACATGGATGTACCAATAGCAATGGAGCTGCAACATACAATTATGTACAGGCACCAGATGCACTTTACTGTCATATGAAAGGATCACTGAGACGAATAATAAGCACCACATTGTTTGCTGTCATGATAGAAACTGCTCTGTCTCCTCAGCTTGACCTCTTTTTTATCTTCACTATGTTTTGAAATGCAAGCCAACTGAACCATTTTTCTTTTGTGTGGCACATTTCATAGATCAGAATGCAAGACACTTGAAAAATACACTCTGAGAGCAAAGGAGATTAAGAGGAATGTGAAATCTCTTTTACAGAAATCACCTTCAGTCAGTGCTGGAGGAGGATGTGTCAGCTGGTTGTGAGCTCCAGGCTGCTCATCCCATTGATCCAACCCACTGAGTTTAAGAAAGCTGCTCTCAACTTATGACTATATGCATTAGTATTCATCATTACATTTATTTTTTACAAATATATGCAATTATGTGGTAGAGTCTGTATTTGTATCACATCCTACTGTGAGGATCAATACTCTGACATTTACTAAGAATGTAAGTTTTGCCCGCCATTCAGGCACCTGCAGTTTAAATATTGTTCTTTTGAAAAACAGCTTCATCTCAAAAAAGGAGAGACATCTTAAACTGTTAACTTTCCCTTTCTTACTTTTATTTAGGCTCCTGCAAAGCCAACAAACCCTAAAATGCTGCATTATTCCTACAAATATGGCAGCATTTCTTCTTCTTGGTGATACCAAGTTTCATACATATGGGATACTACAGAATGTTTATTATGCAGTTTTGGTAGCGATAAAATTCCACAGAAATCATTGCTTCCAGTTTACTGCATTCAACAAATCATCATATGATGATTTACCATTAGTAAAATATGTCATGCAATTAGTTTAAATTTTTACTGAAGGCATTGAAAGCTGGTAAATCTCCAACCCTTCACTAGCCTTGGGAAGGTTTCAGGTTTTACCGGTTGTGTCCGGTGTACGAGCTTAAACTTGTTTTGTGTTATGCAAATAAGCAATACCGGCATTTATCAGTAAGCCAGATCCTGACATACATCAGCAGCAACATGTTCCGACACCCAGCAGCCCGACAAGCGCAGACATGGCCGTCAAAACAGTGCTGTGTGTGAAAACACTGAGCTCTTACAACATGACATATACGCCAAAGGATTATTTTATGAACACAGACACAACGGGGTTAAGTTTTCCAACGTTTCTTGGACTTCCACAAGAGATACAGAGCCGAAATGACGATTATGCTGTCTCTAGTTTATGACAAAAAATAGCAAGCCCCCCTCCTCCTGATGCTAATGTTACTAGCTAACACTAACGTCCCAGCTGTGGCTGTTTGTAACTTACCAGACCAACAGATGACTTTATTAACCTGGACACGATGTCGTTAAGTTTTCCAGCCTGTTTAGGACCTCCACAACTGATATAGCAGCAAAAATGTCTGCCGATAATAATGACAGAAAATGCCGAGCACACTCCTCCTCAAATGAGCTAATGATAAATTAACATAAGTGGACTCAACTCTGACTCGTTCATGATGCTTTTGTTTTGTTTTACAAGACCACGTTGTGAAAGGGGAGGGAAAAAGACGCCACATGTTGGCTGTGTTCAGTTTATGTTCATGTATTTATGGGAGGTGTGTGGCTTTATGGAGTAACGTAGCAAATAGTGTGATTCGGTCGAGAGAAAAATGCATTGTGTGTCTGAGCGCAGCACTGCAGCAGGTAGAATGTACACTAACGGACGATGTCACATATTTGGTTGCTGTGAGAAATAAAAACATTTTTTCTGTCACTCAGTTCAGTTGTTTTTCTCTTGTGCTGCTCTATACTGTCATGCATTGCAGATTCAAGGGCTAATGTTACGCTCCAGTTACAAGCGCTGTTATTGAGTTGAGTGTTACTCCTACTGGTGAAAGCCGGTATTACTGGTTAGGTCCAGTATTGAGCTTAATGTAAAACCAGTTTAGAATTTTTTACACCAGCCCGAGCCTACCCTCCATGCAGATAAGGTCAGTGTCTGCGCTGAGGCACTACAGTTCATACTTTTTTGAGCTCCTATGAACAAGTAGAATCAGAGCAGACAGATGTGGTTTAACTCCAGCTATACGGGTGAAGAAGAGTTTTCCTGAAGCAGTTACATCTCAAAGAGCCACCAGCACAACCACCGGTGTAGGCCAATATGCCCCAGGCATAGAGTCAGCTCATGTGGGATGATGCTATACTGCCATCAGTAAAGTAAAGTATATATTAGTGTCAGCGGCAAATGCAGTGTTATTTGTGTGGCAAAATGAATGTGAAGTTTATATATTGATATTGATCAGATCAACATGATGATTACTGGCTGATAGCGTGGTTATTCCCTGATGAAGTTAAATTGCTCTCATGAACAGAGCCAATTTTCCAAACTGCTGTTCCCAACAGTGAAACATTAACAGTGTTCCTCAGATTATTTGTGTTAGGGAGCATTCAGTGAGATATTTTCTTAGTCAAGAATGTGCTTATGCAAAAAATAAATTTAAAGTTTATGCATATTAACATTGCAAAATCAGTTTGTCATCCTGCTGACTGCCTATGTTGGAAAGCCAGAGCTATAGAGTGCTCAAGTCTTAACCTTTCTGGTGGACCCCATGGGACCTTAGTATGGAAAAAATATGAACAGTAGTCAATGAAGAAAGGAAAATATTTTTTTGATCCTGTTTGACTTGTGCCCTGAATTACACATATGATGTTTGTGAATTTAAATGATATTTTTTTCACGAGGAGAAAGTCTATGTTTGTTGTCAAACAGGCTGTATTAGCTTAAAGACTACAACACCAGTCACGTGACTGACATCATTACATTTTCCCTCCTCTGACACACGGAACAGACTAACTCCTCCTTCGATGGCTACAGTTCCCCACAGGACCCGATTTCTGATTTTTACCTCTTCCTATACCAATGAAATCTGCCAAGCCAAAGGCCGTGTCTGTATTGACTGTCTTAGATGAGACGTGTAATCCACTGAGCAGTATTGCAAAAAATGTTTCTACTTTATTGTTTGATGACAGAATGGACTTTCTTTATATGTGAAATTATCTTTTAAATCGCCAACCCAATTTGTGTAATTCAGGGCGCAAGCCAAGGGGGATCAAAAAATAATTAGTCCCTTTCCATTGACTGCTATTCGTATTTTTTCTGAATTAAGGTCCCATGGCCCAGAAGTATAGGGGCGTGACTTAGGCACTCCAAAAGTCTGCCAAGTAGTGAAGTTTGCCAGAATAGTGTTCACTTACTGCTGTCAGTGAAACCAGTTTAGCGACAAAACTTTATATCAGATAAAGGTAGCTAGAGAGGAGCATGATGAGGGCAGCATCTGGCCTGTCATTGCCTATTTACAATCTCAGAATATGAGAAAGTGTGGTGTAGTAGAGCAGATTTGTAGGTAAGAGGAAAAGATTTGTGACTTGACCGACCAGTCACAGAGAGCAAGGACACTTACTCAAGTTTCTTATCCAGCTCTGTCCCATCCTCGTTTTTCTGTCCCCTCTCTCTCACTCACAGGTTTAATAAGGTTTGCCAGTCTCTCAGTTTGCCTCTACTGAAGAGACGCACAGACACACAAAAGATAAAGAAACAGAGGCCATCTAGCAGGATGGAAGGAAATTAATTTTAATTCCTCCCTCTTATGTATACTCTCTCGCCCACCCTTTCTATCCTCTATTCATACTGCAGGCATTCTAAAGCTAAGCGTGACAAGCAGTGGCTGTTATTTATATGGTAATTCACTGAAGAAACACATCACACATCAGAATGCCCACAGTTTAGTTGAGTGGGAATGAGATATTGTGTGTTTGTCTGTATGTGTGTAAGTGGCTTCTCCACATTGACCTTGTGGAATTATTTGGAGTCAAATGTAGATATACGGTCTGGCTTATATGGTCTTGCTGTATCAATACACGGTATTGATCTGCTCTTTTTCCACTGTTGTCATTGTTTTTTTAAACTCAAATCTCCCTTGTGTCACACCCTCAGCAGCACATCAGACATGTGATGAAGCACTTCTGCTGACTCTGTCAGTGCAGGACTCAAGGTAATGTAAGGACCATATTCCACCTTTTTACTAGCAACGCGTTACTGCAGCTCTGAGTGAACTGAAGGATCGGGTGGTAATTTAGAGTAAACCAAGGATTCCTCAAGTAAACTACACACTTCTGATGATGCCCCTCCAGTGAGGTGGACTTAAACACACAGCATTTAATTAACTTACAAGGATGTCTTCTCAGATGGCTCATAGATGCACTTAACTCCCATGTCTATGGACAATGGGAAGAAAATGCAGCAAGATTTCTTTAATGGCTTGATAAGCTGCTAATGTTTGCAGTGTTTGTCGTTGACTCATTGTTACTGATTGCAATAAGTATTATTGTGCTGATGTGTTATTGTTGTTTTGTTTTCTTTGCTGCTTCCTGGTATCTTATTGACCAGATGTCTGATTAAAGTAAACATGAACTGGGGGAAGCTTTCCGTTCTGACCTCAGGCTCTTTAAACAGTCTGATAAGCAAAGGAAGTTATTTATATGGTAATTCACCAAAGAAACACATCACACATTACCTGAATTTGTGGTTGAATGGAAATTACATTTTCTTTGTGTGTGTGAGTGTGTGTGTATGTGTGTGTGTGGTCCTAGGTGCCTTTAGTTTAGCAAGGATAATGTTTCCATCCCCTCTCTTTTAGGTCTCCATTTCTCACTGTCTCAGCATCCATAACTGACCATGAGCTGAAACAACAGGTTGATTCATTGATTATCAATAAAAAACTTAATTAAGTGGAAAGTAGAGCCTGACAGTGGCTTCCTACTGCACAGCTTTGTTGCTGAGCTACTTCTCCCTGTCTGATGTGAGGAGCTGTCCATGGTGCTGAAACTGTCTACTGATGTAAAGTTTTTAAAATGTTTTCACTTTTGGATGTACTCTAAGATGTTATAAGATGTCTTATTTTGACAGTGCCTCATATCTCATCTCCTTCTCACTCATAATATCACCAAAAAACCACAACAACGATTTGCCATTTTATTATTAATTTGGTGACTTTTATTGACAGCAGTATTTGGCTTCCTTGACTTTGGCTTTACGTGGTTTTTGCTGTTGAACTGTCTGTTTAGTCTCTTTTTAGTTGATTTTTTTTAAGCGTCTGCTCATTTAAGGAGGCATCTTTGCTCACTTTAAAAATGTTATCCGTCAAGGTGAAAGTATTTAGTGTGACATTAAAATAGTTTAATTTTTGGTGATTCAGACTGCGATCAAATGAACAACAGGACCGAAATGTGGCACTGTTAAAAGATCAGACAACCTTCTTCTGTTCACACTGCACCGGAACAACATCATTTACAGGACTTGTTCAGTAATGGAAGCATGCTTTATTATAATGCAATCTATTTTTATGGTGTCACTGTTTTCACTTCATAGTAAGCTGATACAGATGTAACATATTTACACTGTAAAATGAACATTTTGTACATAAAGGTGATTCTGATGTGAGAAGTGACATGTGCATGTTAACCATGATACAGTACTTGCCAGGCGGCATATTTGCTCAGCGGCTTAAACTCAGTGTTACACATACGGCTGTGAGTAAATCACAGAGATTATCAAACATGCACATGAGCTGTATAACACCTTTAGAGGGCTCAGCGGTAATTTCACATCCCAGAACAGCTAAAGGGTTTAAGACTGCTACACTTTGCATATCTTCCGTATTATCATCCCTAGATTACCACATTCATCAATATTTTTAACACCATCCATTGATTAAAAAAGGCCGGTAATCTACAAGATAATGAGACCCTTGACGTGGCTGTCTTGAAATGTTCCACTCAGCACAGACTTAACTGGTTTAGCTACGTTAAGATCTAAAAATAGCCCATTCATTGTCTGTGATGTCTGACTTCTGTCATCCCACGGGCAATCAAAGTGAGCAGGTGTGATTAATTGGTGGCTAAAAATTGGCCACAAAACTCAGCTCCAGTCTAGTTAAGTGTTTTGGCAGCACTGGAACATCAGTGTGCATACAGAACATTCGTCACCAGAGCTGAACATTATCTATGTTTAGATGCCCGTCAACTGGAGCATGCTAACAGAGATAATGTCAGAGGAGGTGGCCATGTTCACTTATCTTTACTTTGATGTTTATCTAAAGTTGTGCACTGTGGCCCACCCGTGCGGCTCACAAGTGCCATCAGCTAAAAACCATAGCTGTGGAGGACAGAGTCATGTGATTGTGGGTGGAGGATATTAACATTTACAACAGACTAAAAGAAGGCGGATGAGATGATGAACTGATTCATTTATAGATCACTGCAGCATGTGGCCATGTTTTTGTCTCAATGAGTGAAATATTTTATGGTAAAATAGGAGGATTTTTTTAATATATTGCCACTAAACTCTATAAAACCAGCATGTCATGATGTAGCACTGTTTGTGTCTGTCACTTACCCATCATCATCACCATCACTTACAGCATTCAACTGATTTTTGCACCATTTCTCTAGCTCAGGTTTTACACTATTATCATATCTTTAAAAAAAATTTTTTTTAAATCATATTTCCTGCTTTTTCCCCCCTTTACTTACAAGTAAGACATGACCAATATGAAATTTTTGGGGCTGATGTGAAGGAACAAGAAAATATGTGTAATAGCTATCAGCTGAATGTGGTTATCAGGTACTTAGACAAAGATATGTAATGGAGACAGGGTATCTTAAATTTTAACAAATTTTATTCCAAACATCAGTGCACTTAACAGTTAACACTTCATTTATTAGTCATTTAATAACAGACAGCCATCTACTGGACAAAGTACATAATTACACTGTTTTAAATCACTTGGCCAATATTTTTTCCAGCCTTAAAAAAAACCTTTTTAATATCGTTGCATATCAAAGAAAATATATACTGATATCGATATATCTGTAATAGACCAACATTGGCCGATTGATCCGGCCTTACAACTTTCTTCTAATGTGCAATATTGTATCTTCATACAGTCCAATTTTTGCTACTAATGCCATATGTTTTACCTCATAGAGTCATATTTGTATGTTTTTTTTATGATTTTGTTGTTATTCTCCTCTTACTACCTGTTGTATGTTTTTTTGAGCTGCTGCAGTGTGCAGCTTTCTCCAGTGCGGGATGTCTTATCATAAACAGAGAGCAAAGATGAGTAAAAGACTCTGTTGTATCTCATGTTCTAGGGACTTTGCTTTTACACAACACATTTCATTTCATTCTACAGTCTGTATATCGTGTTTCACCCTGAGCAAAAAAAGAAAAGGTGTGTAGCTGAGGCTGTGTCTGTGTACTAGAAGTAAATATTTTCCTCTCAGTCTGTCAAGTCTGTCGAGTTGAGAGCAAACATGAGGCACAGTGACAGGTCTGTAGACACACTGACTCAAGTTTCACTCTGCACAGATTGTTTGAGATCAGATCCTGTTCATATTAATGTTATGTGTCGGACTGACGGTCTCGGGAGAGGATTCAGGAGTGGACGTGACCTAAAAGAGTTGAAGAGCGACACAGCGTACAAGAGGCCAGCAGAGCAGTAAGAGTAACACATGCAATCCACTGCTGGGCTACATTGCCAGAGGTTACCCAGCTGGCTGGCAGAAAGATTTCCACTGTTAAAGCCACCAACTGGCATTAACAGCCTGTAGCCATGGCAAACGACAAGCAGCAGCCTGTCAGAGCAGGAGTGGTCAGGGTGGGAACAGTGAGGGAGCAAAGAGCCATAATCTGTCCCATAGGTGAGATACAAGACTGGCACAGGCAGCGATGGAGGTTTCAACATGACAGCCTGGCACAGTGAAGCTGACTCAGTCCCAGAGGAAAGACACTGGTTAGACAAGAAAAAGAGAGTGGGCCTCATGGTGATACAGTATGTTTTATTCAGTGCTTCGCAGAGGTCTTACAGATAAGCCTTTACTCTGCTGTGATCACTGTCATCCATTTGGCTACATGCTCTGATAGTTTGCTGGCTTCCTGCCTGCAAGAGTGACATGCAGACCAGACGCTGGCTGAGGAATGCCAAGCTTCTGTGCTGCATCATCTCTGATCAAGGCCTGAAGTTTGGTGTTGTAAAGTTTTTAGGAAGCAATTTGTAAAGCTCGGACTAGAACTTAAAGTCCAGACACTGAGAAACTTTCACTGATACAAACACAATACAGACACGGACAGATTTCTGTTAGTATGTGAACATGTTTTTGTTAGATATATATTTCAAGTAATCAAGCAATCAAATTTTATTTATACAGCACCTTTCAAACAAATCAAATGCCACTCAAAGTGGTTTACAATTTTATTAAAAACGCAAAAACAAAGAAAACAACAACACAGGAAATATGGAGACTAATGCACACTGAGCAAAACAATATGAGTGGTTTAAGTAATAAAAGATAAAATAAACAAAAGATAAAAACAATAAAACTACAATTAAAAATACATAACAATTAAATACAGTGATTAAAAATGTACTTAAAAAAAGCCTACAGTAATAAAATCTAGTAATAAAAATTTTAAAAATATGTATTTGTTTAAACATATCAAAAAAAAAGACAAAACAGAGCAAATAAGGATCAAAGCTAATAAATAGAATAAGAATAAACCATAAATTTATAATAATAAAGCAAGGCTAATGAGTAGTAGTAAAAGTAGCCTATTTATATTTTTAGATCCTCTTAAATTTCTTTCTGGCTCTCTTTGTCTCTCTCTCTCTCTCTCTCTCTCTCTCAATCTAGGGTCAAATATTAAACATAATCAAGAAAAAAAAAACTTTATAGTTTACATGTGAAAGTGGATTTTTAAAAAAAAAGGGTCTTGCATAACTTTATAAAAAATGAAGATTTTCCTCTATATTACAAAAATGACATAACCTCTTTTTACAGTGGTTTTTGATTGGCCGTTAAAAAACAGTTATGTAGACAGTA
Source organism: Naso thynnoides (assembly GCA_029783665.1). NCBI lineage: Eukaryota > Metazoa > Chordata > Actinopteri > Acanthuriformes > Acanthuridae > Naso > Naso thynnoides. Next base: position 9,149 of record JAQLOL010046824.1, read on the forward strand.
ACGAGTCAGTAAAAGAATAAGAAAATTCTGAAACCAAAAATAAAATATACATTTCTTTTCTGGTTTCTGTCTGTTCTGTTCTCTACAGGACCTGTGATTTACAAAGCAGATATGAACCCTAAAGTAAATAAAACCTTTTTTTTTTTTTTTTAAATTTTTGACAGGAAAATATCAGTTTGTGTGTTCTAAGTAAGTACGAAAAAATTTTATCCCTGAGCACCTCTGACTTACAGGTGTACATTAAATTGCCAGTCCTTTACGTTTCCAGCTGAATGACTCCTTTTAACAGATTTGTCCTCTGGTCGAAGCTAAACCAGAAGCTCTATTTCTTATTGCAGGAACTGCCCTATGAATATTTAACAAAGATGAAGGATGAAATATAAAAACAAAACAAAAAGAAAGCAAAGCTCTTTGACATGTTATGTCTCAGTTTGTTATCTCCAGCATAGAAACTCAGGTGGTGAAACAGGTTTATTCCTACAGAGGCAGAATCATCTGAATCAGAACATTAAGCAGGTTTTGTTATGTAAACAGTGTTTTTCCCTCACAGAGTGCATCATTTTCCTCTCCGAGCCTTCAAGTAGACAAATCGACTTATTCACTGCCTCCACTTTTATTATTGGCTTAATGTCATGCTGTGTCTCTTCAAAGGCAAAAATAAATACTTTTTGTCAATAGACAAAAAAACAAAAGATTCTCTCTTGTTTCACATTTTAATCTTTAATGCAGCTCTCATAACTGACAAGTGCTTTGTCCATGTGCAGACTGAATACAGCTAGATTGCCTTGGGATGTTTCCACATTAGGCATCAATATTTGAGCATGCTAGTCTTATGACTTGTTCTGATTGTTAACATTGAGAGTTTGTTGGCACTCCAACAACCAGGAACATGTCTCCACTCTTATATTTTGTTTTTTATTCCATGTTTGTCAGTTATTATTAGTTCTGACAGCGAGGCGTGTCAAAACTTCAAGCTGAGCAGCAACTGCAGGTCTGAATGTTGTTTTCCTTCTGGCTGCTGTTCTGCCTCAATCATCACAGATAAATATTGTCACAGAGAGGTTTATTGCCCATGTTAATGTTAGTGAAAGAAATTTATCAATGTTACATCAATAGTAGCAACAAAACAAATGTTTAAATGGTAAATATCACTGCATGAGTCTTGTTTCTTCCAGCAACAGTGATAAGCTAGAAGAGACATTAGCTTCAGGTGTGTCTTGTCCTGCCAGTTACAGGTGTGTCTTCGCAAAACTCCAGTGTTTCATCCCAAGAGGTTCTGCTGTTACCTTCACTTTCAACGTATGCATGTACTTGTTATGCAGGTGATGTTTTTCCAGAGGCAGGAACGTAGGAGTAGAACTCTGCTGGCCTTCCTCACACCTCACCAATAAATATTTATGGGGAAATTTAAATAATGTGATTTTGTTATGCCAATATATAATTTGGAGAATACAATAGAGTGTTAGCAGATGCAGCGGAGATGGACTTTTCTGAGGAGAAATTTATGTAGTTAATTTTGTTCCAGCTTGCTATTAATAAAGTCCTAACTGGGACGTGGAGCTGAACTAATAGTTATCTCCAGTTGACCCAAAACTTAGCTAGATAAATGGTGTAGTTCAGCATCTGGTCAGTGAACAGACACCTGTCACTTTCTGTCTCTAAATAGCTCAGATCAACAGCTATATGTTGTTAAAATGTTGCAAAAATAAGTATTTAAAGTTTTCTGTACGTTTGCATGTTGTCTAACCATGAGTATCCTGCAGTAGAGTATCAGGTACAATAGCAGCATTTCTGGTGTTAGTTACTCATCGAACACAACAGAAGCTCTGATCTCTCTCTAAACCTCTGAAAAGTGCTGAATCTGCTTTCCTCATTGCCCAAAGCAGGAAACAAAAACAAGTCAAGGGATGAAAACAAACAAACAAACATAGTTTAGCTGAAGATGGAATAGATGGGAGACACAAAGAGACAAAGAGAGAAGCTGGGAGGATGGGTTACATGAGGACAAGAGCACCTAAACAAAAGAAACATTAATTAAACTCAGTCCAGATTATTCTTATGGTGGAACCAGGTTTCACAGCAACTGGTCAGATGTCTCAGGTTTTGAGATTTGGTAGCTTGTCCAGTTTTTCTTTTCTAGAACTGTCTTTGCTCTCTGTATTTTTACAGATATTAATCAGGCTGAGCATGGAAAAGTGAGAAAAAAACATTAATGTTACATCTTATCTGATGGAGCTCAACTGATACATCAATTTGCTGATATACTGGCACTGTTTTTAAGACCTCCAAAAATGCTCGGACTGGCGATTTAACACTTTGTATTTATAAAGTTAATCCTGCGAGGGTTCGTTTAATAACTAGGAATTGGAGTGTTTACTGTTCAGTGCACTAATGTTTGGAATAACATTTGTTAAAAAGTAAGATATCCTGCCTCCATTAAATATCTTTGTAACAAGCATTTAATAACCACATTCACATTCATATCATAGGCTATTTTTATAACGGGCTACTGGCCCATAATTTGGATATTTTGAATTTCCCTGCTCACTAATATCAGTATCAGCGTGAGCCTCAAAATCTCATGTTGGTTGGGCCCTGGTATCTAAACTTAAATGACTATTCAAATATACTTAAACATCTTTTTGTTAAGTGTGAAAATGTTTTTCACTCCATGAAACTCAGCATGAGGTTTCACAGTGTAAAATATGAGCTCTCATCTTTAATTAACTGCAGGTTTGTGTTTACCACAGGAAAATCATTAACACCAAACAACACAGCATGTTCCTATTTAGCAAAGTGATAAATTTCACACCCCTTAAATGCATAAAAGAGGAGTTACTGTATCGCTGGAATCTTTGTTGTGGATATATTTACAAGACAACAAATGTAGTTAGATTAACTTTATCACCTTTTCACTGTTTTTGCACAAGTTTTTCACTTGTTGCAAATAGGTCTTAAAAATACCACTGTGCCACAGAGACAGAAACAACCAACTACTGCTTAGAAGAAAAAGTGTTTGCTCAGGGTTTCGGTTTATTGGACAGTGCAAATTCATTTCTTCTTGGTTTTATGCTCATGCAGATTTCTTGAAGGTCTCCGGCTGCCAGTTGTTCCTGTTTCTGCAAGCTTTGCACTTTCTGTAGACAAATACTGAATACATAATTTCTGTAATAAAAACCGGCAGTTTGGTAGATAGCATTATCAAGGGAAAAGCACAGATCCACAGTAATTTGAATTCATAACTCGATGGAATGATACTCAGACACTGTGATCCATTACACCAACTCACTGAAATCCCTCCAGAGATGAAAGCTGTTTTGAAAAGTAAAAAAAACAAAAAAACAATTCTGCTTATGAGGGAAGCTGTTAAACTCTTAAACTCACACAAATATTAAAGGAGGCTCTGAAGAGTGAGGATGCGCTGCAGTAAATGTTCGAGCATCGCTCCACAGCAGAAATCACCACGTAGACGTAACATTTCCATTTAAAGCCGTCCGTGCGGGCTGCAGCAGAGCGCCTGTCGCTCTGCGGGAGGAGCAACAGCAAACAGAGAGAAAACGTCTGGCCCTCAGCCTATTGTATATCCACTGCAGTGTGAAATGCTGCTACGCTTGGCTCCATCTCTTCAGGTCTGATGGTTTATAATCAGCAGCTCCTCAGATATGAGCTGGGCTGTGAGCCACATGATGATAAGCAGTGAAGGAGAGGCCAACTGTGAGAGGGAGCAGGAGAGAAGGAAAAGGACCATCATTATGCGTGTGTATTATAGTTATAATGAACAATGATTCATGTGAAAGGTGTGAATTTTGGTCATGCAGGGTGTGTGGAGTATGTTGTGTTCATAAAACATCCTCCATCAGACCGAAACACAGAAGCAGGTTCGACTGTGGAGAAAGTTTGCTGCATAATAACGTCCTGCTGTGAGGTAACAAGGCAGACTGATGTTGCTCCATCATCTAGTATGCAAAATAAATGATGAGGACGGAGATCAAAATGTAATATACAGAGTGTTGGAATAAGCTACATGATAATAGAAACCTCTGAGAAAATTTGAAAGGGACAATCCCTGAGAGGAAAAAGCAAAAAGAAGGAAACATGTATTGTTCTTGTTTATTAAAGGAAGGCATGTTTGCTGTAGAGATCATTCTCAGTGGAAGTTTGGTTTCTCATCTCTGTTGTGCACGGAGACACGAAGATCAAGTCAGTGTGTTTGCCACTGAGTGAGAAGTTGAAAACAACTGGTGTGGCATTAACGCCTGTTCAAGGGAAAAAAAAGATAATCTGAAGCTGTGCAGTTTGAAGTATTTCAGGCTGTCATCAGTCATCAAAATGTGACAGTACTGTTTTAAACAAAATATCCAGACTAGTGATCTTCAATCATGTCAGTAAATTTTAAACTCATGCCTGCACTCTCAGTATATAACTTGTGTGTGGTTGTGTTGGTGTACATTTGTTTAGTGTTGTGTTAGTTTTTTTTAACCTGGAATGGGCATCGAAAATCATCAAACTTCACCGGTATCAATATCAGCCACTAAATTTCTGGTGTATTGAGATAATTGGCACACAACATCTCTGTTTTTCTTAGCCAAATGGTTTTTTTTGTTTGTTTTTTTTTACATGATCTCTGAAAGAACATAGTTGATAAGTTAAACAAAGGCTGTCACAATATCAAATTTTCACTACTCAATATTCAGGGTCTAAAGAAGTTACCACGATGTTGTCACAATATTAAAATTTTGAAAAAAAGAAGTAACGCCATTAGTCAAATTCATCTTTCACTTTGTTCATCGTGTTTTGTGTCTTTTCGGCATAAATTACAATCAAAAAATGAGTGAAAGGAGGTTGACAGAGAGTCTGTAACCATAGCTGTACAATATTTTACAAACAAAACAGTTACACTCACAGAATTTTGCTGTTTTATAGTGGGTGGCAAGCAGCATAAAGGTGCATTATCCTCATTAGATTTTACAAAGCAAAAATGTAAAGTAGCAAAAAAAGCTCAAGAGGTGCTGTATTTACCCAATGTTATCATATGTTTATTTTTGACATGATATAAATATTTAATTTTTAATTTTAACAAGTATCGTCAACACCCCTAAAACACAATAAACTAAACTAAACTAAAGTAAAGTAAAGCAAACTAAACTAAACTAAATATTGCATCCACCTGGGCTTTAATGAGATTGTTTCCATAAAACAAGCACATAATCGCGTTGAGTCAGTCATTAGTACGACAAGCACGGCGAGCTGCTGCGATGCATTAGATAGACTTTAATGATACCTACAGGGAATAAGCTGAAAATGTTCATTTTCTAAATGACCAGTTGGTCATGAGTCTCGCAGTGTTTAGACACAGGTTTAGACAATCAGTTGAATCTGTTAAGCATTAAACACAAACAGTTTGCATCATATACAACAATAGGAGGGAAAATCAATGTAAAGTCATGAAAGAATGAGAAGAAACGAAGAATGAGGAAGGTGAAGCAAATATTTGTCACTCAGAAGACACAAATAATTAAAAAAGTAAAAGGATTCTTTCAGCCCTTTGCTTTTGGACGGAACTTATATATTTTATTGATGATGACAGGTTGGTCATATTATGATCATATGTTGTGCATTTCATCAACTACTTAAATATTTCACTACCATCCATCTCCTCACTAACAGTTTGTAAAGCATTCCTCCATAACAGGCTGGCCGTAACTACAGAAACCGTTATAGAACATCTGGAAATCTTGAACAACCTGCTGTATATCATAGGCAAAGTCAGCAGGATTTCCCTGCTTCAGCAAGTGTACACTTGGTGCTAAAATGTAGGCTACGGTTTGTCCGCAGAGATTCTTCCGCCCACTGGCATTTCTTGTTTCTGAATGTTTTACTTTTCGGCTTGTTTTGCGTCTTTGTTGTGTGGACCTGAGCAGGAGGAGATGTTTGTGTTTATAGGCCACAGGTGGTAGAAAGCTACTTTCTCTGCTGCCTTTAAGGTTGATGTCGTCATCAGTCTAATGGTGATGATGATGCTGCTGGTGCTGTGGACACTTACAATGCTGTAGTCACGTGTTTGAATGAGCTCTAATAAGTAGGTGTTGGATAATTTTATATTTAACCATGAGAACAAGCCTCAGCAGCAGCTGTTTGTCAAATGAGACGGAACCCAACTGTGTGTGAGCTCAGTGATACAAGTGAAGAAAATAAACTCAGACACACACACACACACACAAACACACACACACACACACACACACACACACACACACACTGCTGTTTCTGAAGAACTCCAGTACAACAGAGCCAGTTTCAAAGCTGTCATGATAGACTTTGCTCCTAGAAAAAGTTTGTGTGCATGTGTGTTTGTATGTGTGTGTGTGTGTCTAAAATTAAAATGAGACTGACACCAAATTACCTTCAAAGCTCTCTGAGTTAATACGTGTTGTTTGTAAAGTTTGCCTAACAGAGAAGTGAAGACGACAATTTAAACAGAGGAAGAGATAAACTGTAGAATACATTTGTGCAGAGAGTTGCTTGACCTGACGCAGCATCAGCAGCAGTTCACCCAGAAATGTAACAGCATAAGGATGTTCCCGATGTCCTGCTCAAGAGAGATCAGCCAACAGATTGTGGATTTAAGCAATATTACCCTCAAGCTTCAGTGATGCTTGCGGACCTCGGCGCATGACCGCATCACTGTCGTGCTCAAATGACGTTAAAGAACACCCTCGAGGGTAAAACTAAAAAAAATGTATAAACAAAATATATTCATTTTGATGGAAATTTTGCTGTCAAAATTGTAAGGTTTTTGCGAGTGTGCTTCCATGGAAATACATGGGGTCTGACTAATAACTTAAACACAATCCGTCACGTCAGTATACTCTAATGTGTAATGGATCCTAGTTCACCATTACAGTAAATAACCTGACCCTTAGTAACTACCTAGC